>DWDV01002227.1:0-11868 GCA_018245615.1 Mimoniades ocyalus
GGAATGTAGAACACTCCCACGTTTCACCAGTTACTTTTAAGTCCCACGATGGAATAGGTGGTGAGCCTATTGCCATACACCGGACACATACCCAGACTCCGAGCCACTGCTAGTAAATCTAAATTAGAAAATTTAGTAGTGCTCGACCCGGGAATCGAACCTAGGACCTCCCGTTCGGCAGTCGCACTTGCAACCAACACGACCAACGAGGCAGTCATTTAATTATAGAATAGTTCGATTAAGGTATCGAATACTTTTTATGTAGGAATACTATCATATTTTCAAGGAACCGCCATAACAGCCGCAGCTGAAAACTAATATTAAATGGAATTGCCAACCCGAAAATACACCCCAAAATAACGAAGGCATGAGCCAAAATAGCGTGTACGTTACCCGTCTCAACTATCCTCAGAAGTGAGATTATTATTCTAAACTGCTACCCTGATCTCTGCTACTAGGCTCTTTTTCTCGAATTTCCCTTCAGAACGCCCGGGGGAATTGTCGTATAGTATGTTTAAGCGTCCTACTTAAGTTTCCATTTCCAAACATGCAAAATTTTACTTTGTGGAGTAGAACCACTCTTGACCCAAAAGATAATTGACCTAGCTTTGCCGCGATGTAGCTGGCAAGAGACAAAGCATGCAACATGCATGAATTAAAAAATATTTGTCGCTACGTTTTCAGTATGCAAATCCAGGTACACATGTTTATGTAACGTAATAATATCATGCACACACACATACATACATATCTTCACGCCAGGTCTTCTACGGGGTAGCTAGAAAGCACGGAATGCCAAATATCTCTGTTCTTACAGATCTACCGTGCTCCTTCCCCATTCATCACTCTCTTCATACATGCACGCCGGTTTCGGAGACTTCTAACATTCTAACTTCTACATTAACATACATTTTATAATCTCACTAACATGTAAAACTACTGAACATATTGTTAGTCAATAAACCGAGAACAGCTTATCGTTCGGGATGTTGCGACGATTTTTTTTCAAACGATCGAACAAACTTTTGCATTATATCCAAAGTTCCAAAGCGCGTATCACATCGAACAAAACGGGTAAATGAGAGCTTTCGGACAAATGAAAACAAATAGGAAAAAGCCTCGGTGATAAACAGCTGGTGTTGAGGCCAATTCCTTTTTATTGCAGCCGGCGATTTACGGGTGCGCATTAGAGTCATCGTGGATTGCTTAAACGCTCGTCCCAATTTATAACACTTAAGGAACTTGTCAGGGGATTATAGTAAATGAACTTATTTTATACGAGGAAAGTAGTAAATGGACATGCGCCGCATATGTAGATACAGACCATGGACAGTTGCAATCTATCCTCAACAGGATTGAAGGATTATTAGTGACATAGTTTAGTTAAAATCAATACTAGTTTTAAAAGAATTAATATATGGGTACAGCTAAATGACCTGGCCGCCTGCGGGTAGCAACGTACTCGTAGGTAGTGCGAGAGCTGTGCTGTACGAGCCCCAACTAGCATGCCCAGCGTAGGGATTGTGGGCATGACTCCTCACGGGAGGCCTGTGTCTATCAGTGGACTGCAATAAGGTGATGTTGATGATGATGAATATATAGTATTCACAGGTAATTGAATTACACTAGCAGAATACATAAGTCTTAATGCAATATATACCTACTAGGCAATATGCCTATTCAAAATTGGTCATATGAAGATGCGTTGGTACTCCTTAGGACGGATATCGTCACATGTAGTCCACACATAGATTGGCAACAAAACCCTTTAAATTTGTTTTGATAATAATAATTAAATAACAGAAATAACGGTACACAACACTGTCTTGTACTTATTAAAAATTGACTAAAATTGTATTTTAATACCGACCTTTTTATCTGAAATTACTTAGAAATGTAGCACGGATAGCAACCGCTATTCAAAATTTCCTAAAAGCAACATCGGGAATAAACTTTTTACTTTATAGTTATTGTAATCCTTATACAATATGATATGTAAAAAGCGATGAATATTTAAACATACAAACCGTTTAAACGTTACGTGGAAAACGTTAGAGCCGAACAAGGAGCATAAAAACGATATTAAAAATCTCATTTCGTATTCAGCAAATCACATTCAAATACGAATAACAAATTCTATTGGATCTGCACAGCCTTTAAATATATTAGGCACTTACTTTTAAAAATAACTGTACAGAACAACTTTGTATATAATAAAAGCTTTATTCGGAAGCTTATCGCAGTCATTTTTTCGCCAACAAAAACGTAAAAGCTTCTTACTTCATGTAACTCAAGATGAGCGCACGTAATCCTAAGCTGAGGCTTTATAAATTGAATGTACATATGTAACAGATGGCAGGATGTCGTAGCCTATCGTAATTACCTTCGAGAAGCCGTGGCTTCGGGACAGGGATACAGGTAATGGCCTGTCAGAAGCACCCACCAACACGCGGGCGGAAGACACCGCTGGCAAATGTCAAGTTTTTTTTTATTTTTATTTATACTTAAGATTATCCATTGAAATTCGAATATCGAATTCTATTTTGGAGCAGTTTTAAAACTTTTAATTCATCAGAACCTATCCGAACATCGAAATACATTAATTATTTCATCGAACTTTGTAGCTAAATACAAATTTTATTAACGAATAATCTGACAATTTTCATGACTAAGAAAGTTACAGTTTCACCATTGCTTACAACAACAATTTACACCCCCGATATTTATTCCGATATTAAAATATTTTTAGGTCACCGTATCGCGAAATATCATTTCATGATTTATTGATCTCAATACCCTGCCAACAGAAAATATATCGGTATTGAGTCGTAAACTCGTTTTCACCGTTTTCCAAACGTCTCTCACCGGCGGGTGCATTTGAGAATCGCTTTAGATTGTCAGGGGAGAAGCATTGAACCGTTGATGATACGTGCTGGCGACGTACACTCGGTACATGACGCGTGAATCACATATGATCGCTTATAAGACGAACCGAAGACGCTGCATTTCATTGCACAAAATATTTTCGAATCATATTAAAATATGCCCTATCAATTTTATAAATAACATACTAAATAAATTAATATGACATAGCCAGGACGTATAACCAATTTGTGTGTAGACGACTGCTTCGGACGAGTGCGACTGTCGATCGAAAGGTCCTGGGTTCGGATCCCGGGTCGGGTACTACTGTTGCTAGTAATGGCTCGGAGTCTAGATATACGCCTGGTATGTGGCAATAGGCTCACCACTCGTTCCATGGTGGGACATAATCGTAATTAGTGAAACGTAGACGTAGACTGCAATCCTCTGCCTACGTCTTCAGGGATTACAGACGTGATGATACGTTGTGTTGATATTAAAAGTGATCATTTTAACGCTCGGATAAGCATGGAAATTGAAATGACTTAGTCCCTGTCGCTCTACAAATAAATATATCTACACGTTCGTGGTCCAGTAAGATTCGAAATGTGCTTTAATTTCGTCTCACTAGAAAGCTATCAAGATATTTACCGCTAAGACGTTAAATTATTAACTGTCTCATCAAGTCTCCGAGAATTTAGCAAGCACTTTAAAGATCTGAAAACTTAACGTCACAATTAACCAACGTAAAAAGATTCCTTAATGAATATAAAATAGACGCTCTTTTTGGAAAAATTCTAGAATATAGAACTGGTATGATCGGGAACAACATTTTAAATGGGACGTTTGAAGAAACGCGAAGGAAACTAGCGCAAACAACACTTCAGTGAAATGGAGAATAATTTCATTTTACGACACAAGCTTCGCTGTGCTTTATTAGAATTATGTCAGAAAAGTTTTAATACATCAATATTACATTCGATAAAATGAAGACCACATTAAGCATTTACTCGTTGCCAGCGTTAATTACGTAAAAGTAAATACATATGTTTCTTTAAAAATAGTAATTATATGCAAACAAGTTCGGTAAAGCATGCAGAAAGACTAAGATTCTAAAAGTATATATATATATATAAAGTACATATATACTGTGAACTACAAATATGCAATCTATTTATTATTATTATGTTGTCGAGTCAGCCCCATTACAGAATAGGCAGAAGGAATAGAGTCAATAAAATGCAAAATTGTCTCTACCCTTAAAAACAACATTCTCTTCTACATTCGTTCCTATGCTGATACACGCGCGTCGGTTTCAGAAACTGCTGTCTACCCCATCACCTAGTATCTAAAGTTATCCACGTCAATCCACGTGAGTCATGCTCTGCTGTCAATGAACGACATTGTTTTGACACTAAACGCAAGCAGACATTTGTAAATAAATTAACAAAAAATATTTTTAATTAAAATTTTAAATCAAAGATTAAAATACCAAAAATGTCTATTCACATTTCCAAATTAGCACTTTCCATTCATTGGTTATGGTCGTTAATAAATAATCCGCTAAAGCAAATTAATCAAATGACGTTTAATAATTTCACCCAGAAGAAACTGAATATTACCTCAAGAGAAGTTTAATTCTATACAGCGAAATGAAATCTCCGCCTAGAGATTTAAATTTTACGCCGTAATAAATTACCGCCATAAGAATCCGGCCGTGACGCCATCTGCCTTCAGGCTTTGTAATATTACGTTTAATATCGCCACCGAAACATTTAAAATTTTAACGGCGGCTGAAACGTTAATCTTCAGTACAGCTTTATATGGATGGTAGAGTCTCCGTTTCGTCTGAAGTTTGAGAGACGAAGCGTAACAAAGTAATCCATTTCACCCTTTCAATGGTATAAACAGATATTTTAAATTAATTCCTAACCCCTTCGTCTCCGAAACGCAATTACGATGGACAATGAAGATAAAAAACCGAGATGTAAAATGTAGTTTATTTTCTACAAATGCTTACCCATAACAATACTTGGCCGAGATCCTGCGTAACTATACTGATAAATATTTATCTATAAATGTCTTTTGCTTTTCGATTATAGAATCACAGCGAGTGTGACATGTACCAACGAGTGTAATCCCAAAAAAACCATGGTGCGTGTAACGAAGCGGTAACTAGAAGTAACTTTAGATACGGAACTAGTTTAATGAAACTCTAAAATACATGTAACAGAAATGCTACCAAGCGCAAACCACTTTTCATGGATATTTAAGGAATCGTATTTACCAGAAATTCGAAATGATTATGGCGTTACGGTAATATTAATTATTTTACAGTGTAAACAGGTTTAACACAATTCTCAATGTAATACCGTAACGTTACGGAAAGCAAGCTTGATGTAATGTGCGAACCCTTAAAAATCTATTAGAGAACAATGATTGCCGTAACAAATGTACCAATAACGTAATGACATTTTATAACACTACATAGTCAGTTTTGGAATGAGTTTTAAACACATTAAAATATGAACTATTTTGGATAAAACTATATCATTAACTCAAAATTGATGAATTTTAAGTTGTGCCGGTATTCATGCCAAGCAGCGAAATTTCGGTGGGACTTAGCACCCTGCGATATCTTTTTATTTCGGATCGAATTCGATCATTATGTACCTATGTACCTGTTGGTACATAGGTACATAATGATCGAATTCGATCGAATTCGAATTAATTTGTTGGTACATAATGTTTTATGTACCAACAAATTAATTTTATATCAATATAACGTATTTTATAATCATCCGTATACATTCAAGGTGTGCAACATCATTAAATAAATTCAATGTCGCAAGAATCTAAGAGATAATCGTTAAAGTTAATGAAAGTAAAGTTCATTAAAAATGAAGTTACCGACAATATGTGGAAATATACGCAATGCAATATCGGCGATGAATAAATATCATGATAAGCTTAAACCCATTCGATGGTCAGATACGCTACGCCCACAGTTCCGTTCGAGGCTTCTCCCACCCGCGTATTGGATGTTCCATATAGATTGTTTACCGGACGTTCACGCGTCTACATTTGCGCTATTGTGTTCTTGTCTGTTTATCTCGTTACAGATTCTCCCTTATTTTACCTTCACACTCCATTTAATCCGTTTTACAGACAATCCGTTATGTACTCGTAGGCGTGATGTTTTCTTAGCTTGAAAACCAACTTTCCTGAGCTCTTACATGTTATCACAATTCTAGCAACTCATAATAATTTTAATGTCTAAACGGGGTGATGTAATCGTCAGATTATATTATCTTTAACGTACACATATTTATCCATCACCGCACTATGCAAAAAGATACGGAGGATCTCACTAAAAACAATAGTCGTGGGTCGCTCTTGTCTATATGTCTTGTCTCATGTCTTTTTTTAATGTGCTTTATTTGAAACTGTATCATTGATGGAATTAAAGTATATCTATTCCACTCCATTTTGTTCCGTTAAGCGTATAATAAAGCCGTTGTTAAAATAATCCACTTAACAAACGACTGCAACAATGCGGCATTTGTGACGTAACGGTTCTTATTTAACAACACTTTCGAGAAAGAGAGCTGCGTGTGCGGGTTCACAATGAGTCTGTTTAAAATACGACAGTTGTTACCATTTTGTTCTTAAGTGTTTCGTGGTTACGTATATTTACTTACGAAGGACCTCGTATAGGTCCGGAACTAGTCGGACCATCCAGAAAGAACAAACGTGAATCAAGCCGGCTCATACATAATAAGTCGTTAACATATTATACATAACACAACATTACATGTACATATTTAAAACAACGTAATATCACGCCTGTAATCCCAAAGAGGTAGGCAGAGGAATGTAGTACGCTCCCACGGTTCACCCATTAATTTTATGTATATTTAAGTATTTACATATATTATTATGTCGTTTGAAGTACTTCGTCGATTTAATATTCATGTTTTTAATGTAGGTATCCCCTACGTTTTGTATTCAATCTTAATGCAACTTGTACAAATTTATACAGGAGGAAATTGGTATTTTTTTTCTACCAATTTCACTTTTTATCCGAGATTTGATCCCGATTCACATGCGAAACGGCAAATATATTTATGGGCATTACGTGATCCCACTCTCGAGTCGTGCGATCAAACTGTTCGTGTGATAAAAAAGCTATAATATTAGAATTTCAGATAAAAAATCAACCTTGATAAGCCACTCGCTTTCGTTCAGTTCGCTTCAAATATACCGTCGGAACAGGAATGCTCGTTTTGTAAATAGTTAAATACATTACATCCTTTACATTACTGTTCGCCGGCCGTATTGATCAGGTAGAGAATTGAACTGAACACAACACACGGACGACGTGACCAACAAGGCTCTAGCAGTATCCAAGCAGCCAGGTTTGTCAACAAGGCGACGCTCGATCGGACAATCATGCCGGCTATCTGATTAAGTGCAAACTATAGCCAACCGCATTGAAGCTCAAAGGAAATTTATATCCACCTACGATCTCTCAGAAGCACTGACATCTCTCGCGAACAATGTCGTATGCTTCGTGCCAGCTGTCTCTGCTTACCTACCTAGTAGTTCTTGTGGAATTATTACAGTACCAGGAGAAATAGGAATACATTCTACATGTACTTCTAGACTTAGGTTTTTATCTGTGCATGAATGAATGTCAGTATGTAGCTTTGATACGATTAGAACTAGTTTCATTTTAAGCATATTTACAGGAGGAAATCGAGGATCGTCCGCGAGCGGCGACCTTCCTCAGTTCGCTGGCGGACTACTCCAACACGATCCCGACCGCCTCCGCCGCAGACCCGGACACCCCCAAACCTGCGCCCCCGGCCCGCATGGGCACTCTCATCGGAGTCTACCTGCCCTGCATTCAGAACATTTTCGGTGTCATCCTCTTCATTCGTCTTACGTGGGTGGTGGGCACAGCGGGAGCTATACAAGGATTTCTCATCGTCCTTACGTGTTGTTGTACTGTAAGTAAAATAAATCATTTAAGATAAAATAAAAATATTATCTTGGCACATGTTCACACACGGCCACCTGATTCCAAATTAATCATCAAGAGAGCTTTTGTCATGAGTACCAGACGGCAGATAAACTACATATAAATATATACTTATATAGATATTATATTTGTATTACAAATATATTTATACTAGTATCATATAACAAACATACTTTTACATGTGTACGTTATTACCAACGTACACACACGAAACTGTCAAAGACTTCAATGTATTCAATCAAGCATAATTTTGATGTGGAAATCTGGCCAATACATGTGCCAGTCTCAATTCTTGGAAACGCAAGTCCTTTTAAGCTCTTCTCTGAGCAAAATACCATCAACCGTTTCCCATTCACTTCTATGTGATACAGTTCATGCATTCCAGATTCAAAACTAGGCGAGAGTTGATGTTTTTCAGGTTGGTGCACCCCAAAATTATGTGGTGTCTGTGCAGTGTGCACATCACGATAATACGTCAATGTTTTAATATAAGCGTTTGTATCCCCAGACAATGCTAACGGCTATATCGATGTCTGCGATCGCGACTAACGGCGTGGTGCCAGCTGGCGGGTCGTACTTCATGATCGGAAGGTCGTTGGGTCCCGAGTGCGGTGGCGCAGTGGGCATGCTGTTCTACACCGGCACCACCCTCGCCGCCGCCATGTACATCGTCGGCGCCGTAGAAATCGTCTTGGTAAATGCTTTGACAATTATTCTACTATCAAGGATTTGATGTTATTTGTGAACACACGCCCGCATTTGGGTTTTCTTTTATTATTATATAACAAAGAAATATCATGTTTACATTGAAGCTCCTCGTCTAAGAAAAGTGTACTAAAAATGTATGTAAAAATAAACGTAATGGATCCGTAGCCTGGACATTGATATTCCAACAATAGATTGTCATTCTTACTGAGTTTAAAGCAAACGATATTTGTACTGGTTCGGTATGAAATATTTAAAATTCTTCCACCAAGCAAAAGTAATTTTGCCATAAAATAATACAAGCTCAAAATTCGTCGTCATCATTTTCTTATAATAAAAGTTAAGGGAACCAGTGAGCGCTTTTATACGCATATAAAAAAATATTTGACGTAAATGGACCGCTTTCATCAAGAAACCGAAATTGATTAGGGACATTTACTACAGCCCTACTCCAAGGATATTATATCCCTATTAAGTAGCTTTTCCCTCCGACTTTTATAAATACATATACGTAGAAATACTTACTCGTTATTTCTTCAACATAAGACCAGATTTTGTTGCACAAACTCACTTTTTCCTGTAGTATAATTCATACTTGTACTAAAAGATTCAGTAACTTATAGATAACTTTTTTATTTAACAATAGATTAATCGAGTTTAGTAAATAATAATAATGGATCATTTCTTTCAGACTTACATGGCTCCCTGGATGTCAATCTTCGGTGATTTCACAAAGGATCCCGAAGCGATGTATAACAACTTCCGAGTATATGGCACCGGATTGCTTCTCATAATGGGCATGGTTGTGTTCGTGGGTGTGAAATTCGTAAACAAGTTCGCTACTATCGCCTTGGCGTGCGTCATTCTCTCCATCACCGCGGTCTACGTTGGCATATTCGTCAACTTCAACGGAAACGACAAACTTCAGTAAGATATTGTTCATATTAACATAATCTCCTAATGTAACAGTTATCAGAAGCATGAACTTGATTTAATATTTAAAGATACTTCCGGTTATATAGAAAGAATAAGGTCTGTATAAAACACTAGCGGCCTCGTTGGTCGTGTTGGTTGCAAGCGCGACTGCTGATTAGAAGGTCCTGGGTTCAAATCCCGGCTCGGGCACTTTCAGATTTTTCTAATTTAGATTTTCTAGTGGTGGATCGGAGTCTGGAAATATGTCCGGTGTATAGCAATAACTCACTACCTATTCCACAGTGAGCCGTAAGCCTAACTGGTGGAACGTGGGATTGTACTAGATTCCTTTGTCTACCTCTTCGGGGATTACAGGCGTGTAGTTACATTTTATAAAACACTACACGAAAACGGCTTTGTTGTTGACCATTGTAATTCGCAGTTTAAGTAACTCACTTGAAAACTGATATTTACTTACTCGTATATAAATTGGAGAATAAACTTTTTTTATTTCTGACAATTTTCTTACCAAAATCTAACTTAAGCTGTCATAGTGAACAATCATACCCATACAATATCTCAACTCCTAAAATAACCTATCCAGTTCTCAGAATACGGGTATAAATCAACATTTATTTACAATTTTTGATTTATTGCAGGATGTGCGTGTTGGGAAAACGTTTACTAAAGGACATTAATATAAACAATTGCTCGAAGGAGCATGGGGGAGAATTATATCGTGTATTTTGTCCTAACAATACATGTGATCCATATTATACTGCGCACAATGTGTCCATCGTTCAAGGAATTAAGGTCAGTTGATAATAACAAAATATCATTATTATTGTAGTTATAAACTTAGTTTTTATAAATCGTTCATATCAATATATTGTTGTTCTTATTGCAGGGATTGTCTAGTGGTGTTTTCTTTGACAACTTGCAAGATTCGTTTTTACAACTTGGACAATATATTGCATATGGCAAAGAACCCGATGACATCGAACAAATGGAAAGACCTACATACAATCAGATATATGCAGACCTCACCACTACATTTACAATTCTGATTGGAATATTCTTTCCATCAGTGACAGGTTAAATAATAAATTGTTACGGTTATTTTTATGTTTTCTTTATTGAAAGACTGATATTATATACTTTTGCAATTTTTATAGGTATCATGGCTGGTTCTAATCGCTCCGGGGATTTGGCTGACGCCCAAAAGAGTATACCCATTGGAACTATTGGAGCTATCCTAACAACTTCGACCGTTTATCTTTCCTGTGTACTTCTCTTTGCGGGAACTGTCGACAATTTACTACTTCGGGATAAGTAAGCTAAAATCGTTTTATTTTTTTTTGGAATACGTATCTTTATGTTTATAGCCTTGTACATATCCAGAATTCTCTGCCACATCCTGCCGACCCGAGATACCCTTTCCTTTGCCTTCTTTGTTGAAGCGCTTTTTGTGAGTACCCGTATATTTAGATACATCGGTCATTCTTTCAAGAAATTTAGAACACTCCGGTTTCGTTGCTTGTGAAACACCAGGAACCTTAGACGCCGATAGTTTGTCTTTGATTACATCACAGTCCAGTTTAGTGTCTTTAGCTAATGTTTCAATGAATTGAAGAAATGTTTTAAAATCAATCGTTTTAGATTTAAATCTCTGGAATAAAATTGCAGTATCCGTCGTAGAGAGTTTCTTTCCGTCAAGTATTTTAGCCTCTTTCAACCACTTATCAATGTTCGTTAATGTTATTTGCTTCCCGTCGCTGCTAGAATTTCCAAATTTTGAATACTCTTTAAATGTATCTTGTAAGATTACTTCCTTGTTTAACTTTTCCACCATTGTAAATTTTATAATATCATGTGTTAACAAATTTTTTATTATAAACGTTTACCTGTAAAATTTCCATAGCCAACTAGATGTTCAATATATTTTAATTTATTTTCAGATTTGGACAGTCCATAGGCGGTAAACTTGTGGTTGCAAATATGGCGTGGCCGAACCAATGGGTTATTCTTGTTGGATCATTTTTATCAACTTTAGGAGCTGGGCTACAATCACTGACTGGCGCTCCTCGCTTACTCCAAGCTATTGCTAAGGATGAAATTATACCATTTCTCGCTCCTTTTGCCGTTTCTTCGAGCAGGGGAGAGCCAACCAGGTAATTTGATAAGCAATGTATGAATGTAATATGTTTTCCAAAAACCTATCACATACAAGCGCTTACACATACGTTTTTGATTCCCAGGGCTCTACTCCTCACAATGGTTATCTGCCAATGCGGAATCCTCCTAGGAAACGTTGATATTCTCGCTCCCCTTCTCTCCATGTT
>DWDV01002228.1:0-11867 GCA_018245615.1 Mimoniades ocyalus
TTCGACCCGGGAATCGAACCCGGGACCTCCCGATCGGCAGTCGCACTTGCAACAAACACGACCAACGAGGCAAAATTCCTAATCCACTACCTGAAAATGAAAATACTGTTAAAATTAAGTGCTTTTTTTATATTCTGAACTGGTACATATAAAACAAAGAAATACACAGATGTTTACAATATTTACAAATATACAGATATTTGGCACTCGTTGCTCTGTGTCTACCCCGTAAGGGACCTGGCGTGAAGATAAGTAATCTTTGATGTAGATATTTTGAATTTTGCAATACTTAATACAGTTATTACGTTTCTTGGTGATTTAACAATGTACCGGGAAAAGGATATTGATAATGATCTTTTATGACACATTTTATATTTGCATTTAAATATACGTACACGTTGCAACGAATTTTATTAGATATACTTACAATCGGTTCAAAAAAGTTTTAAACAATCAAACGTTAAGAATAACGCGGCATCATGACCATCGCAGAGTTTAAAAGCTGATGTTTGGCGATACAACAGATATATTCATTCGGAACCTTAATGGATGTACAACCGCCATAATTCTGATCTAATACATGTAGCAACATACCCGCTGAAATTTGATCTACGATAAGCGTTGGGCAACTAACTCATCGGTACGCGGCTGTCCTATTCTGGCGTGCAGTGAAAGTGCTTGGCCAGAGGGAGCGCGAGCCACCTGTTGAGTTGCTAATGACTAGGAGAAATGTTTGAACATGACTTGAGGGAAAGTGATGATGCGACCTAGGACCGCGCGTTTAGCGCTAAGAATTCACAATATTTTTTCATTATATAAATATTTTCTATTTGATAAATACAAGATTGTTGACGAGGGACAAGATGATATTTAAAAGTGATTAAAATACATTTGCGAACTTATTGTGCACAAGGATTAGTTAAAATGATTCTGAAAGGAAATTAACAGAAATAAAAATGACATGTGTCCAAAGTATGTTTATATGCTTAAATCCGAATGAACCGATTCATGGTTTGTATCTTGACATATCAATCCTTCGAAGTACCAGGGAAAGAGAAATGCAGTGAAAGTCCTCAATGAGAGGCGTTACGCACGAATTCCTACTGAAATTTGGCAAGTAATCTGAATCGATTTAGTGGTTGTATGTCTCGGTGTTGTGTTGTATAACTTAAACACGAAACGAATATTGTCCACAGATGTCATAGAAGAATAGAAATTAGTAGAACGAAACGAACGGTACGTAAGTCTGTACTGTACTAAATAAATTGTGTTCCTAAGATAATACTACAATTCGTGCTTTATATACAATAATAATATGTATTGAGCAAGAAAACAGCCAGCTCTTGGACAGCTACTATATAACAGACGATGAGTATTAAAATTGATGTAAACACATGGCATGAAATTAATTTAGACCATTTTTCATGTTGGTCATAACTAAACGCAATATTGTTAATGGTGCATGTTATGAAAAAACGTCATAGGTTTGGTGGTAAACAACCAATGGAATGTTGATACTTTGAAATCGAATTGATCGAATAACTTAAGGGGTCACGGCTTAATATCCGCTCTTCGTATTTATGGTACAGCAACATATAATTCAATGCCAATTTACGTTTCCCATATCGAATATCTCGCATGGCATCGCCGCACCCACCATTGTGTTCCCATTGACTGATCGCTTGTCAGCGCCCGACAAATCAAGATCGATTCTGATACCATTCTTAATTCGATTCTTTCTATCTCCGTCATTCAAATCCTATTTCCCAATAGGACTGTCTTCCTCTAATTCCACGCGTGAGCACGAACTTAGCGATTTGTTAGTGTCATTTGTCATGGTAATTTTTATTTTGGAAAGGCTACAAGGAAAATTCTATTTGGTACCAATAATTACGGTAATCTGATATCGCGCGATTAAGGTTGCATGCGGTTTTGTATGTTGTCGCTCAGATATGTCCGACATTTGATAAGTTGCACAGTTAACTAAATCTTTATCAGTCCATTCTTTTAAAGATCCTTTTTACCATGCTATAATCAATAAGCACAACATAAGAGTGTTCACATTGTTCACGTGTAACTAATTTTTCCATTTACCTACAGGTTGATGTGTAGGTCGCGTGAAATGCCAAATCTGTATCAGATGCTACTCGTGCATGTCGTTATACTTAACATGTGACTGCGAACACGTAAGATGGGACAATTTAATGATAATACAAATCAAACCCCACACCAGCCTGCATTAGGTTAGATTCAGATACGTCCATATTTGAGGGTAGGTGAGTACTGTAGCAAATAATAAATTCAGTATCATGAGCCATTTGTCAAAAGCTGTGTCGAGTGACATGATCGTGCATATTTTAAATCACGGAACTGAACGCTCGCGACTCAAATGGCAAATTTATTACGTTGCGCTGTCATAATTTTCCAGATCGCATCTCATCACTTCATTCATGTTAAGTCCCTTCACTGGATAGAATTAATGCAGGGAACATAATGTTACAATGAACAAGATAATACCTGCAACACAATCATGGCACTTATAAATGTACATACATACATATATATCTTCACGCCAGGTCGCTTACGGGGTAGGCAGAGAGCGCCGAGTGCCAAATATCTCCATCCTTACAGACCCACCTTGCCTACTCCACATTCATCACTCTCTTCATACATGCTCGCTGGTTTCGGAGACTTCTGACTCCTCCATCAACAGTGAGTGCCAAGTAGTTATACATGTAATCTTACCAATGAGAGTGTTATTTCACATTACACAATAGGTCATTCGGGAAGCAGTAATCTTGTTAGGTCATCATCAAATTCCATCATCTACGTGAGTAATTGTCGATACAATCCGCCAGCATCCGCGCAATCAGATGAACTCAGCACCCCGGAAAATTTGAAGAAGATGCAAATGTACCATAATGGAATATCGTAATGGGGTACTAGACCATTAATTTAAACTTTCCCAAAGAATACCACGTTCACACAGTCCGGAGGGCGGAAGGCACGCGTGGCCTGACATTTCGCTGGATGCGCCCGTTCGACACCCGACTGACGCAATACCACTGTTTTACCAAGAGCAATTTTATTTAAGACGAAACAGGCTATCAGCGCGGATAATCTTAATATTTCATTCTGTTTTATATAAGGGTCAAAAGGCGTGGTAAGTTAATAGATTTCATCTCGCAGCTTTTGAACTCTTGCCTTGCAGTGTTATTCATTTTGAACAGCGCGGATACCAATTAAAAATAATTTTACGATGGCGCTAATTGTTTATGGTACTCAAAAGTATTTATTACGTGTGAATTCCGCGTGTAATTAAAGAGCGCAACCCGAAATGTTGTATTACGCAATCGGAAGCCTAAAAGTCATAACTATTACAAAACCGTAATCTCCCTCGTCGGTTTACTTAATGCACAAAGAAATAACACTGTTGCCTTTCAAATAAAAATGTTATACGCATCTGTGTTGACTTGCACAATGGAACAACAACGCGAAGTAAATTAACACTTGAGTTGCATAAGTTTACTTTGTTTTAGAATAGAGAGGTGATGTTTCACGATGAGAATTGTCCGCGTTTACCTAGCATCCTAAAACGAGGTTATCTGATTGTGCTGTTTGGATATCTGTCATCTGTGTAACGTAATATCACGCCTGTAATCTTTGAAAAGGTAGGCAGAGGATTGTAGTACACTCAAACGTTTCACCAGTTGCGTTAACTTTCCACTATGAAGTAGGGGGTGAGCATATTGACATACACCGAGCACAAATCCAGACTCCGAGCTTCTACTAGGATTATATTAAAGATAATATCATCCGAATGTAACGAAATTTTTTAAAAGTCATTTGAATATGTTGATCGTTTTTCTTGGGTTTGGGTCTTACTGACTGCTCTCCATTACTGGCTGGATATCCTAATTGAACTGTTTAAGTCGTGGTAACGTGATTAATTATAATACCGTCAATTTCTGAGATATTTTGTCACAAAATATGTTGAAAACACAGTCAAAATTTCTAAAACTTTTTTAATGTTTTCACCTTGTTCTCTCACAACAATGCTTCAGTATTGCTTGCACGACAGTTCAAGTACATCGCAACCCTACTAGGTCGGTAGGTCAGGGCGGGGGTGCGGGGGTGAGCGCCGCCAGCCCGCGTGGCGCGGACTTTCACTGAAGGTCAACGGCCGACGCCAAAATAATGGCGGGCGCTTACGTCACGCGTTACGTTCGCGCGCTCTAGCGTTTTTGTGGCGGGAAACGATGCAACAGGTGGCGCGTTCAAGGACACTTCTTTTATTTTCCAATTTATGTGAATGATATCATGGTTATTATTGTGTTTTTTACTATACAGAATTCATTTTTACTGTAATAATAATATAAGAGTAAACTTCGATTGTGGACGTATAGAAAGTATTTCGAAGTTTTTTCCTAATAGTGTTTCGACCAATTTTTTTTTCAAATTCCTATTATTATATCACGAAGCTATCAGACACACTTTCAGAATATCTTTCACGACATTTTCGTTTTTTTACTTACATTATTTAATTTCATGCACGAATGATATCTAGTCTAAGTCGTGTTATGAAATTTTTACGGTTTCATCATTTTTATAACAGGAATCGAATAAAAAAGTTTCACTTTATGATTTAATGCATATTTTTTATATTATCGTTTGTATGATCTTCAATTTCAATACGGTATTCTATTTTAGGAGTGGTAAAGAACAGTCAATAATCATGAGTGGTAATTTTTTTGAACCAGAAGAGGAATATTACCCTGAACAAGAATAGATCTTTCAAGTCGTATAGAAATAGGATTTTTAGACCAATTACTTCTGTTAGTATTACTTGTTAATAAGACTTTTAACGTTATTACTAACTAATAGCACTGCAAGAATAGGACTGCTAGTAACTGGCCTAGAGGTTGGTCACAAACGCCTTGCCACTTCTAAGAAGAAAAACGGTCGCTCTAATATTCTAATGAAGCACTAATCACGCCGTTCTTCACGGTGGTAAAAAGAAATGCAGCTCCGTGGCGTGCTACTGGAGAGACCTATGTCCAACAGTGGAGGGGAATAGACTGATGATGATTAAGGTACAAATATGTGTATCATTCATACTGACCAGACTAAATGTATACAGATTCTATCAACTACCTAATATCAAGAGATATCCAACAATAACACCAAGAGACAGTCAACTATTCCACAAATTATTTAACGTACAAAAGTCGAGGCGTCTCGTAATCTGAGCCTAACTTTCTTCCGCCGTTAATCCGATCGAGACGAGATAACGGAACATGAAAGTAAAAGCCACCAAATAAAGTAACGCCGTCATAATACACGATAGATGTTAAATCACTAGCGATAACCGAGACAATAGAGAGAGCGCGCCATGATCGATTACACACACACAATTCACGAAGGTGCGTCCCCTGTCACGTGATGCGTAATTAATCTCTATTCGTAAGTGAATACGATCGAGAATTGACTGACGGTTATCCAGCTTAAATTAACCGAGTATTGGACACGCACGTAGTATTTTACTTCTAAAATTTTAGGATCTATCTCCGATCTACCTACAAGTGTATCTGGTGTAAGCAACCATGGTTGCTGTGTTCCGGCCCCAGGGTACGACACGGTCAATATACTGGTAATCAAAATACAATTGAGACCGGATTCGATTAAATTTTCATTCGTATTAACATAAAAAATTAAAAAATTGAAAAACCCTTCATATTCATAGTCTCGTATGTCCTTTTCGATATATTTCTAAACTCGATAGAACTTTCAAATCAAAACTTTAATTATTACTGTTTTATTTAGACTTTGTTATAAAACTATGTAGATATAAAATGAACATCAAAAACGCAAAAGTCCCTTAATTTAGACGTGGTAGATAGAGCGGACAATACCAGAGGAAAAAAGGCAAATTAATGAAACTAGCTAGTTAAATTTGCAATGGCAGTATAATATTGGTAATACCCGAATGAATTTAGAATAATTAGTGAACAAAACGTTAGAAAAATATTGTTTAATGCATCTCACGAGTACATCCACTACCGTCAATTGCGAATCAACTAAGCAAGCGACGTTCCCATATATTACGTCTTTGTACGGTCTCTAACAAAAGTGTTAATAACAAAAATTTTAACATAAGAATATCATAATTTAGAGGGATCTTGATTAAAGGAATCCGTTCAAAAAGCACAGTAATATTATTTGTAAAGCAAATTTACCAATAAATACAAATGTAACGTAACATCACGCCTGTAATCCCCGAAAAGGTAGGTAGAGGAATGTAGAACGCTCCCACGTTTCACCAGTTACGTTGACGTCCCACTATGGAATAGGTGCTGAGCCATTGCCATACACCAGACACACATCCGGGAATTGAGCCCAGGACCTCTCGATCGGCAGTCGCACTTGCAACCACACAACCAACTAGGCAGTCGATGTAAAAATGTAAGCTATACGTCCCGTCCAAAGATACAAATATTCAACCTATTGAATTAATCCCAAAATAATAAAAAGCAATAGGAAGTCTATTGGCGTTGTAAAAAAAAACATCTGATTTTTGTTTGCGGGTTAGATGCAAGAGATTATATTCCACCATCAAATTCGCCATGGTAAAAGGATCAAAGTAGCGTTCAGAGCGTTGTGTTTTTTATCACCATATTGTATAAAACTTAGTATTCAGTCATAATGTGAAAAAATTCAACGAGTCAGTCATCGTTAATACGAGGATTTTTACAGACATCTAACGCTCTTACGAACTAAGACTACTCCTCATATCTTAATGTGTCCCTTTACAGTGTAATCTTCAACATTCAGAATTGAGTAATATGTTATGTATAAATATAAGTAAAATATGCAACAGCAAACACTTTTGTTCATGAATGTACATACAAGCGCAAGGCGACCCGTCCCTGACTCACTTGCGCGATGCTTTAACATTTAATTGCTCGCAATCTTACTGATTTATATCAACAAGGTCTATGTATGGGTCGATAGCCCCATTTATAGTTGTCTAGCTCCTGCACCAGTGATAGCCTAGCGGTTTGGAATTCAGTTCGGAGTTTGAATCTTTGGCACGCACCTCTGATTCTAAAACTTTATGTACACTTTTACGATTAAACATTACTCGCTGTTAAGGTTCTGGGAAAACGTTAAGAAACATGTGCGCTCAAGTGTTGTCTATCGTGTTCTCTGAAGCTTGTGAAATCAACTAACCAGCGTCATTAATTATGGTCTCCAACTTCAGTCTAAGAGGAGACCCGTGTTTGACATTAGAACGAGAAAGAGTTGATGAAAATTCCTTCAAAATTGTGCAATTATTATTTTTATCTTTGTTTTTAATGTATGAAGAAGCTTTAAGAAGTGAAAAATGAATATTTAATTCTGTTTATAAAATTTTGACAAAAACCGTCACTAACCGAATCTCAACGACACATCAACTTAAAATATGTATAGATAATTAATTAGATATATATTTTGCAAATTACATTAAATAATAATAGTTAGAATAAACACATATTACACTATACACTCGATAAGACAAACAATAATGCAATTTAATTGGTATTTGACGCTTTTAAGGTACATTTTCCAGGCCACCAGTACAATAGGCACTGTAGGTAGTGAAGCAATGGGACGTAAGACATGACAAAATTGAATCTGATGATCGTGCAACCTCCATGCCATTACACTCAATCTATGGCCTTAACCTTCACATTTCGAAAAGAGACCTCAACGATGGAACAATAAAAGGTTTCGATGAAATAGGAAACATTGCTAATGACATACTGTATTTATATGCAAGAATTACATCGGAAGTATTTAATTTACAGCATCAGTTTATGTCCATACACAGTACATTCGTCAACGGTATAATTACTTCATGGAACTACTGATAATTCTTACTTCCTGTACCTTGAAAAATGATATCTACCTACCTACAACTTTTTATTATTATTCCAACCGTAATTTTAAATTTGGAATATGATTATATTACTGTTTAAGGCGCGAATTGGTTATTATTTATTAAATTTCGTATCGAGCGTACATACGTTGGATTCCTGTACGCTATAAAAGATCTTGTTACAATGTGTTAAGGCGGATAATGCCGTGAAGAAAATGTGCTACGGGGTAATGACAATGAGAATCTCGGAGGGACCGTGTGACAGTTTTGAAATTACTATAGAGGTTTGAAAAATTACCTTCGCATCCTTCGATCGCAATCGCGTCCTATAAAAACTATCGGTGCGTTGATACTAGGTCTTGTTTCATCGTCAGCGAGTAAATGGTAGACCATCGAATGTGAAATGTTTGCCTACAACTTGAATATACATAATATTACGTTTTTAGAGAATACCGCTTGTAGTTTTACTATTAAGAGGTTCGCGAGTGTCAGGTCCTACTTGAAATTCCGTCTGCTACGTCAGATCGCTGCGATCAGCGCAAGGTCCAGGAGAACGATAAAGGATAGGTCTGAATCAATTTAGGCTATCCTGAAAACATTCGTGAGGTAAAAGAAGGTGAAGCCGGTACATAATTTAGCCACTTCCGTTTTCACTGTAGTTTTAACAGCAATTGATTACCTAATTACTAAATACATATTATTTTTAATTGGTAAACCGTGGGAGCGTATTAAACTTATATTTCTACCTCTTCAGGGATTAGAGGTGTGATTGTACGAATGGGCTCAAATAATACACGTAGATTATGTAAGTCAACCTTTAAAATATTGGCACCAAAGATGAAAAAGGACACCTTTAATACTTTTACTGGTATTATGTTGAAACTTTCATAGATTTAGTAATTTTTTCGCAATTAATTAATGTTTCTAAAAACACAAAATAATAACTATTTTTAAATTATTTGCATTCAAATGCAAAGGTTCACTTTTACGAAATAAGTATACACAAAATTATGGTGGAAACACTGTTAAAATATATTTAAATATACACATCTGGTTCAATAGTACATTTTCACATCTAATATATCAACGATTATTATCTATCAAAAGATTCTTTTGATGTCATGTAACCGAGACATCCGATCGAACCTTGGACCTCGAGATCGTTTGCAGATATGTAATTACAGCACACCGGGCCGGTAGCATCTCACCAGATTCAAAGGTTAACCGCGTCAACCTGTTGCGCAACCAACGTGTATATTGGTTGATTATGCAACCACCTACAAAAAGATAATCGAAGATATTTTAAAAGTCAATGTACGATCCACAGTGCTTATTAGGTTCTTAGTTAATTATTGATCTTATTTATTTATTTTATTGGCTTGTAGGTGCAGTGGTTAGTGAAGCTGACTGCTGAGTCGGGCTTTCCACCCAAGCGATTTCACCCAAAAGAAATATTTGTGTGATAAGCACAAGTATTTGTTATGCCTCTGAATGTAAAAATAATCTATAACCGTAAGTAATAATTCATATATTTTATCAACCGATTCGTTATCATAACACAAGCTCTCTTGATCCTTAGTCTGGGATCAGATGGCCGTGTATGCGTGTCCTAAGATACATATTGTTTATCGAGAATCCAAGTTGGAAACAAATCAGAACAAATCGACATAATTTGTATACAGTAGACCTAACACAGCAATAATTATATATGTACAAGTAGATAGGGAGGACGCACTGATCAATTGTTAGAAAATCACGACCTTGAACAATACTAGAATCATTGTTGTCCAATTGATGACGTCACGTGAGTATCATATTGCGATGGATCGTGTTGCATCTTTTGCTATCGATCAAGCTTTTCATATCTATCATTAATTAATGATCATTTATTTGAATTCCGAGTATATCTACCACAGTCCATAGTCCCAACGTTTGACATTTATTAGGATTATTGACAATGGAACACAATTGTATTATGTATCAATAACAATAAGACCTGAAGACCCACTTACGAGTACTTAATTGTTTTTTTGATATGCTGAAATAAATATGACAAATTTTTAATTTCAATTAGGACATATTTTTGTCATTCAGTCTCCGGTCGGCATGCAATCTGCAATAATTTTTTTCTTCATTTCAAACGTTTTCGCTGAACGGGTGATTAACAGAGAAATAAATGCAATAGTATTTAAATGTTTGAATTTACAGACATAGGAAATATGAGTTCGGCTTTTTTTCCGCCTCGATGGGATCCAAAAAGGTCATTCGGTGTGTACGGTTCTTAATAAATAGAATGTGAACGCGCTTACGTGTTGTATTGCGAGCGATCAGCGAGAGTGATCCGGAGGACAAGCGAATGTTGTAAAAGGAATCAAAGCAAAGAATGTTGAGAAATAAAATGTACAAGTACAGTAACATTGTAGACTATTTTCATGAAATTATATAATAATGTAAATTTTCAAAGAACTGTTAATGAATAATATTAACTACAACATAATTTTGAAGCAATTGCTTTTTAATCGAATTAATTCGCGTTCATGGACCATGGTGTACGACAAAATGAAGACTTACTTATTTATTTTTAATATGGCAACATTTATTTATTTTTGACGAGTTATTACTTATATACAACATTCAACCGCAGCGCATTCAATGTATTATATGTATGTACAATAGAACATATTAATTATCATTGATATTGAGCGGTCATTCAAAAAAATAATCACATATTACTGCATCGTATTATAAATATACGTGTTATGTTATTCTTAACACGATAAAATATATTACTATCTAGCTTATAGACTTGTGCACTCGCTCCTTGTCGCTCGTCAGATGTGAAGCTAACTTCACATGTGCGACGGCAGAGAAAGTTGAAATATGTCGCTTAAGCGAGTATTGCGTGTTGCGTAACAGTGGCTTTTTTTTCTTCGTATAAATCTAGCCTTCGACTTTCGGACGACGCGATATTATCAATATTGAGTTCTTTTTATTCCAACATAAAATTCATTATAAAATTATTCGACGCCTCCAACTAAATGTATTCATAACGTCAAGTTTGAATCCGAAATGACTTGTAACGACTTTATCGGTTACGTGATTTAAACTTTTTGATATATGAAAAAAATATGCATATAGATAATGTCAAAAACAACGTGATTTCCATAACACATAACACTCTTGGTAACATATAATGTTAATAGAATTCATATAGATTTCTATGTAGTAGGCATATTGTACATCATACTTAGTAAACAATGGAGAAATATTAATAAATTATATACATGGTTATCAAGGCTTATCACATAGTGAGTACATATTCTCAAGTTTATACGAGAAGAGATCAAGCGAGGATAGGGTTGTCAAAAAATGTCTGTGCGTTAAAGTGGACGGAAAATCTTGTCCAGGGCTTCAAGTAGTACCACAGCTAAAATTATTTATTTCTATATGCTGGTAGGGCTTAAATCGTTTTCTCGTTTGACCTAACGAGGGTCTGCACGGTTAGCGGCGGAGTGTAAAGTAACTGAATGATTGTATTATAAATGAACTTGTGGAACTGTATGGACTACAGATTACATTTGTAATCTGTACCCGTGAACATACGCAATGGTTGTCGAGATCGGCGGTTAGATTGTTGACCGGTAGGTTGCTTACAGATGTATATTGGTTTCGATTTCAGTCTCCCCACTTGCGGACTCCGGGTAAATACGAAGCAGAATTCGCATCTACGACATTGATGAACCACCCCACAAACATGAGTAGGGTTGTCACCAACGAGTAATTGGCGATAATCAGTAGGGTTGTCATTAAGAGATAATTAAATATAACCAATCAATTATCGATATGAAAACAGACACGAGCAGCCCTAAGGGAGCAGCGGCGCAGTCCCATTGTGATGCGGCGAGCACGCCGGTTCAACAAACGTACGACATTGTTATGCAGCGAGCGA
>DWDV01002229.1:0-11866 GCA_018245615.1 Mimoniades ocyalus
CACTACTAGAAAATCTAAATTAGAAAATTTTTGTAGTGTTCGACCCGGGAATCGAACCCAGGACCTCCCGATCGGCAAGTCGCACTTGCAACAAACACGACCAACGAGGCAGTCAATCAGTTTATTAATCTTTTATAATGATATCTTAACATGAGAACTGGCTGTATGTTTGCTTCTCTCTTCACATCAAAAAAACTCATCGTGATTAAATGATGTTGAAGTACAAATTGATGCTTAAGTGTCTAACCTAATTTTCTGTTGTACGTACATAGGTTAGCGAGCCTACAGAGTACGCACACCTCTTACAATAATACGAATAATCGTTAGCTACTTCGCTACTCATATCCTGTTCTACTTCCCCGAAGTCATAAATCCTCACCTCAACATGGCGACATCGTTGACGACTGTGTCAGGGTCGTACAGAGGATGAATGACAGCTTCAGTGACCCTCATCTCTACCTCTCCGTAGTTCCGGACGAGCAGGTCGTGTTCACCCAACCGCACGAACAGTCGCTTCCTTACGCAGTGCGCCGCTGTTATCACCCACCGCAGAGAGATAAGGGTGCCGCCGCAAAAAGCTTCCTAGTAACATAGACATGGTTAATTGAAGCAAAACGGTCAGGATATTGCTCGCGTGCTTTTTAATATAACATTCCTATTCCAATTCAACTTAAATCGCACACCGAATATCTTCGAAATATAGTTCGTTCGTTTCAATACAGACGACATTACAGTTTGTTTACTTTAATGTAACTAACCTTCTGGTGCGGTGGTTCAATTCGTACCCGGAATAAACTTTGTATGGTGAGCACAAGTAGGTATACAGTGTAGTTCTGGGTGTAAACTATATTTATAATCATATGTATATAGGTACATACGAGTATGTAATTTATCAGCCGTCTCATTAACATAACACAAACTCCGGTGATGCTTACTTTGAGATCAGATGGCCACGTGTGGAGATGTCCCTAGATATTATTATATTTCATTAATATGTAAAAGAAGGATATTTACTTTATACATATTGGGTTATTTCATTTGTTTAACTGAAACAACGACGTCAATATTTAATTTTATAAAAAAGCCAACCCCAACCGTTGTAATTTCGATAGCAAATAGCAGTGCTAGAAATGTTTAACAATTTAATCCTGTTTATTTTTCTCCAATAATTCTTCACAGTAATGTGTTATGTACCACGAGTTTCCAAAGAAAATATATACTACGTGATATAAGGTGCTTAATTTACACCAACATACAGATTAATTCCGGTATTTTATATAGATGTAAAACATACTTCACTATTGGGAAATATTCTGACATTTCGTGACTTAATGACTTAAAATGTTAATTTGAAAAGTTTTTAACAATGAAGAGGATTTATTTCAAGCCACAGATGTGAGGCAGCAAATAAAGTTCGTACTAAAGTAGTACCTACGCTGAAATTTTAGGCAGCTCCACAACTGCTTTGAAAGACCGTTTATATTCCATGTCCAATGTTTTTCTCATATATAAGTTGTGTTTTACGATATGGAATAATTACGTAACATCACGCCTGTAAGCCCTGAAGAGGTAGGCAGAGGAGTGTATTGCATTATCGACTTTCACCAGTTACTATCACGTCCCACTATCGAATAGTTAGGTGGTGAGCTTATTGCCGTACACCGGGCACATGTCCAGAAAACCGGGCACATGTTTGAAAAACTGAAGTAAGGAAAATCCAATAGTGCCCGACCCGTGATTTGAATCCAGGACCTCTCCATTCGCAACTGTGCAATTACGCTTGCAACCAATACGACCAAAGAGACAATTGCCTCATATTAACATGGAATAATTAATTTGGTAAAATACTTTTTTTTGACCTACCTTATAACGATTAAGCACAGCAACCTGCCATGTCCATTTGCCGGGGGGCGCAGGCCTACCTCCTATAATGCGGATCATGTCACGCATTCTTGCTCTAATCTTAGTCCTCGGAGAGCCTCTGTAACGACCTAGCCTACCACAGGAGGACATTACGGACGAAATGGATCTGGAATTCTCTGGATGTATGGCAGGAATCGGTCGTGGCATTTCTAGTCGTTCGAATTCTGCCGATAAAAAAAATAAAGCCATATTAACATTATCATTTGGTCGGTAATCCATATTTAAAACCTAATCTATGTATATTACAATATCTTTGGCTACAGTTAGTTTAAAACAAAATATATCAGATTTTGTATATTTCTTAATTTTGATTGAACAGACACTTTTTATATTCCTTAATTATAATTGAAATACTTATGTGGTATTTGGCTGAGGCTTCTATGCAACTAAGATATATATTAAAAGCAGTGTATGTGTTTATTTGTCCGATGAAAATATCTGTCAACTTTTAGACAAAAGTTGTTAGCTAGATACCTATGTGAAATTTCACCTGGATCCTTTCGCCTCTGCATTCGATTACGTATCCATAGTTGGCAGTAGCTTCCTTCCAGATAGCAGTAAGCTGATTGTCTAATTACCTTCCGTCCGCACATAGTTCGTTTCTGACAGAATCTGCGAGAATACGTGATTAAAAAAGTAAAATATTGGCAAAGAACTCATATTTTCTACATTAAGGTGAAACTTCAGAGGAAATTGTTAAGTGAAAGTCATTTACATTTTGATTATGTAAAATGAGCGGTGATTTTTAATATTAATCTTACACCTAAATTTCACGATGGATAGTATCCTTTACATAAAAACGAGACGTGGTACAAAATTAAGGGCTTACGAAAGGACGAAGCGAGAAAACTAAGAAGAATAAAATATTTATTAAATTATAATAATCGTGGTTACTTACCGCCGTCGAATCGTCGTACATTTTCGGGAACAAGTACTCCACGGACTCCAAGGAGAGAATCCTCGTAACTTTCTCTGAACACCGTCATTCAATTGGCGCGCTTGGGGCTACAAATCATTAACATGGAAATTCAATTATTGAATTCACTTTATTGTTACAAAGTAATTAGCAATTGAGGCGTACGCAGTTCGGACACAGTGAGATGTCGCAGACTCTCTGCCTGCCGTCGACGGTTGAGTGGTGAAATTATAGATGAGGGACAACTAATAATCAATGTACAAAAAAATATCAACAGAATTTAGCTTTTGTTTCTAAAAATTGGGCTATGTGATGACTGTAATTATTACTTTCCAACTTACTTTTATTACCTCAAAAACCGGTCATCGCAACTAGCAAGCATCTGTCACAAAATATCGAGAAACCGAAAAAACCTATTAAAGTTTAGCTTGACCCATCGACCTCCGAGTCTCTAAGTCCTTGTTTCCGTCCCTAGGTAAGTGGTTACGCTTTTTCTAAACAGTTTATAGGGGCGGTTCCGTGAGTCATAAAGCACATTAATAAATCTATGTTATCATTAAATAAAAGTTGTGAAATCGTTTGGGTGACGTTAATGTAGATTAAATAATAACATTTGCCATCTGGTATTGAAACAAGATGGCTGTGAATAAGTCGTGCCTACGTCATTTGCTGAATCACCCCTTCCAACAGGGGAAAGTTGATTGGTTGCAGTCAGTAAAAGCTGTAGATGTATTTCAGAAATGTACCTTTGTTGTGTCCAACGAAGCGTTTTTGTAATAAATATTGAAGTACGAGTATCGTGTGCTCGAATTAATTATACTCGGCAACGCCATGAAAATATATGCCGCTGTCATTTATTTTTGAAACGCGATATCAAAAACTAAAATGGGTAATACAAGCCTCTTAGCTCGTGTACACACAGAATATTTTAATTTTAAGTGCTTTTTTACTAGGTTTAGCCATTAATTTTTTTCTTGTATACCTAGTCTTTGTGTGAAACTTAACCTTTCAACATTTTATAAAATGTTTTTAGCAAATTCACGTTCCGGATATCATTACCCTGTATCGAAAAATAGAGGTAGCCCGTACGTACTTCATGTGATGATGTCATATGGAGTTTCCTTTTTATTTATCTTTAGAAATTACTCTTCTTTATGTTTACTTTGAGGGAGGCCTATGTCCAGCAGTGGACCGAGATAGAATGATGATGATTATATTAACTTTTACCATTATTATTTGTATGGCTCGCTTATTGGAGTGTCCTGACCGGTTTGTCTCAGTTCTGTTTGCCTTCCCTCTGGACGGATCTGTGTTTCGACATCTGTAAACAAATATTCTCGATTCAATACAGACAACATATTCATGAATCATTTGCCATTACTGTTATACCTAATAGTACAAATTATTTATAAACATTGAGGATTCCGTATCGGTTAACTAGCTGTGTACTACACCGACCAACAACATTCAACCTAAGCAGTTTGTAATGCAACTGTATGAAGTGTTTTCATCCATTTAAATCTTATTATTTCGAAAACATTTGTCTTTTGATTAATTTTAAAATAAATGAAATTGGAAATATGTTCTACGTGACTGTTCGCGTACCTCGCAACTTCAACTCGTAGTGTGTCTCCACAAATTTGCCGACGCAAGCAATGTCGCCGTCTGGTTTTACGACCGCCTTGGCATGCACTCCAACGCGCCCATTCCGAGTATGAGAATGCCTTTTTTACATCTAAAATGTAATTTTGTGATGAGAGTTGTTTCTAGCACATACTGTCATATATGGCGCACTAAAAATTATCTAAACACAGTTAAAAATAAACAATTCTAATATACGTAAATAATATATTATCTAAGTCCGCGTATATTTCCATAAGCGTATGTGCCAATTTGGCCCATCACATATACAATATAGGGGAAATTTATTTTCATATTGTTCCTGTATATTAATTTATTTTCATATTGCTCATAAGTAAATTGTATGTTAAAGCAAAACAATGTTCAGTCAATTAATAAATGGCATACATACCAGCAGTAAACCTGGTCACGAATATATATCCATAAAATTTGATCCGAGAATCTGAGCGCAAGGACGAAAATATTCCCGGCGAAAAATATGAATATGGTGATGTGTCAGTCGATATGTATTAATATGCTACGTGCGGAATGATTTTTGAATTGAAAACATCTGCGTTCGAGTGGTTTTACCGTTTTATCATTATAAGAATATAAATATACCTACATAAAATAAATAAATATATCTATTTGATAAGTTTTATTCCCTCAACGGCCTACAATTGAACGGCTTATAGAATTTATAAGTTTTGCTATATTCTGAATAAGTAGTACAATAGGACTTATATCTATCCCATAGTAAACATATACATAAGATGAACACATATTACAAACAAAAAGGATTTGGGATAGGCGAATCTATTTGTAATTTGAATTACAAATATGTCACATATATCAATCTTCATACGGCAGAGATGAACTCAGAATATAAATAGTGACGCTGACAAGGAACTAAAATGATTTAGTGCTGCTGGTCCCAAAAGTAACGATTACTGTATTTGGAATTTCGTTATCTTTTTTTTGTCCCAACCGAAGTGTACTTTACTATGAGACGCACGCACCTTTTTTCAAATTCACGTATTTTTCCTCATTTCTATATGAATTTAAGCTTACATTTTCAGGAATTTCCTCGAATCCAACCTGAAATATCAATAACAACTATCAATTTCCTTATCCAAATATATGTATAATTATTGTAGAGAACATAATGGCAGTTCTCAATGCGTTCGGCTTTTGGATAACTGGGTCAACCTGTCGTTACCACACAATTACATTGAATTTTATTCACAAAGCAATACATAATCCGATTAGTCAGTATACCAAATTTTTTGTGGTTAAATTGCATTGGAACTGCAATCCTAACAATGGTTTATCTAGGATACGTAACAATCAATTTAGTGAATTGATCCACTAATAACAGTATGCTAATAAACTAAAATAGGACAGTAAAACAAGGTCGTACTCACGAGCTGCGTTCGAGATGTTTCCATGGCTATGATGAGGAAATATACCAAATGGCACAGCCACATCATATTCGCTGCATCCAAGTGAAATAAACGCTAAATTCAGCATCTGTATACATTGTTATTAGATGAACCAATTAAACTTTATCTAATTTTTTATGTTGATAAGACTGACGATATCAAAGCATAAAGCAATATTATTTTTGTATATAAAGTTTTGTATACCATGGGTCTTTATGCAGACCAAGAAGTCCTGCCTTACGTTGGCTAAGTACGCGTTGGCAGACTCCACAATTCTTAATTATTTCACAAAACATTAAACAGAAAATTATATTCGGTGCTAACGAAACAAACAAAGATGAAATTTGTTGAATTAGATCTTCAATTATTTATTTCACAATAAATGAAGTTCATTATTTGCACGCAGAAAAGAACGTTACATTGGTAATATAGTACTTATATCATATACGATTAAATCTTGTCATTAATAACTGTCGCATGAATAACAGTCCCCTGAATATGGTACGAACAATAGCCCAAGAACAATGCAATTAGTACGTAAGTACTGGTGTTGTATTTATAGGTGTTATGTTCCTTATACGAATTTATAGGAGAGGTCATTGTATGCAGCCAGTCTTTTCGAAATACTATAATTGTTTCTACAGATATAGTCATAGCGGTCAAGAATATAATTTACACGTGAATAATGTACTTACCATAGATGTCCCCTATATGACGATATAAACATTTTAATGCACCTTTTCGGCTTCGCCTGCGAGCAATAAAAATAGTATTAAATTTTAAGGAGATAAAAAATAATTTATATCTTAATTTGGACGTCAAGTACTTACTTAAAACAAATAAATCAGGAAACATATGTTAGGAATAAAGGCGACTTATGTTACTATGGATTTTAATGGTGCCCGACTACTGCTTTTGTGAATAGGCAGCAGTAGAAGGAAGTTCTGAGAACAATGACGCACGAAACATCCAAGGTGGCGTTAAACAAACATTCGGTTCTACATTAATTAGCTACCATGCCCCTTAGCTACTTCTGTTACACCACTACCTAATTTTATAATATGCTTGGTAAAGTACATAATTGTGTGTCCTTTATACAACGAGAGAAAAAATCATTCACTATAACGCAATCTTACCCTTGTGATTCTGAGAGGATACCCTTGTTCAACATTGGAACATTGAAAGGTTTGATGAAATGCAATTTGCAATCAGAATGCCTGGCAATTCAGGCGTTCGGATTGTTCTAGTAATTGCTTATAACGCTTTCTACATACCATTGATAATTCGAGGTAAAAACAGTATTATAAATTGACGACTACCCATTGCTGCAGTTGCGTGATAGTCAGAAAAAAAATTGTATTGCAATTATAAATTTACTATTAAAAAAGAGCCGAGATATTTTAATAGTGTTTCCGACTTGAATTTCCAAGTACAGCCGTGTGGTGTGCTAAATAAATAAAAGATAGATATAACCTGTTCGTTATATTTTATAGAAACTACCTAAATCAGTAGGTTTCATGGTTAAATAATGTCTAATGATGGTATTTGGTTTTGGTATAATTTGAAAACATATATTTATACAAGAGAATGTATGTTAACTATAGGGCAGTGTTAGATTACAACCACCCCTCAGCATGTGATGCTTGGTTTATATACCCTCAATTTCTTTTGTTACGGGCAGTTGAGATATTTTTATTGAATTGGTGACAGCACTATCGCATAGATGACAGATCCATCGCTTTTCACAGGTTGTGACCGAGATATTTATATAAGTTACGAATGTGCGATACGAATTTGCTTCAATTTTAATGTTTTCCTGTTTACAATTCTATTATCACTACTACATAATAATAAACTGCTATCTCTGCTCGTGTTGAATATTTGTACTTGAAAACCATAATTCTTAATATTACAGGGCAATAAGGTATTGGAGCTTAGAGTGTAAATACCTCTCATGCTACATATTATGTTAATGAGTATAGTACTAGTATATTATATTTACAATTACGAGGATATGTTCAGTCGCCATATCATAAAAACTAAATATAATTGGCTGCTTCATGGAAACAGAACGGTTAAGACCATAATACGAAGCTGACGAAATGTGGGTTGCTACTTTACACGACTTAAAGATACCGGTGTACCTATATGGGACTTATTAAAGCAAGATACATTTAACAGAACATTTAAAAAGGCATTAATTAAAAATAGTACTTTTCCTTTAACTCATTAAGTGTAATATGAGTTATCACTTGAACAAACATAACTTTTGTTAAAATATTAATTTCTGCTATTTCATTCCATTCCATTAACAGATTCGCAATTATAGTGATTATACGTAGTCATTATGATAATGAAATACAAACAAGAACTCTTTTTATAATGAATGCGTTCATGGCTGGCTGACACTTCATTCTAGTCGTTACGGATAACTGCTAAGCCATGAGTAGTGGATTCGATTCTCAGCCCGGTCAAAAATATTTTATTTGCACGAATAAACGTAGTTCTTTGGATAATATTATTTATGTGAGAAGGTATGTAGAAATTTATGTACGTAACGATATTGTTTGATAATCATAGTACAGTGCCGGCGTATTTAGAAAGCAGTTGGCCTTCTAATTTATTTTTCATACATTCAACTTTTTTCTAATAGTTGACAAGCGCACCACTATTACTAATATGTATTAAAAATGAACTTTTAATTTTTGTGAAATGTTAAATTAGGTACATAAAATGTAAAAAAAATATTAATTGAATATATTATATAATTGTGCATACTTAAGTTATATAAAAGATTATAAGCTTCTAATTTAAAGTTCACCAAGCCATAAGTTTATTTGTAGCAAATCACAGCTGAACCACGTTGCCTATCGACATTTATTGCTGAACAATGCCGTTGAAAAGCGATTAATTTATTATAGATACTTGTGATAGTCCGCACAAGAGACCGCGGCTGGCTAAATAAATCCCAAGACAATTCTCTGAGAAAATAATAGATTGCAGTAACACTTTCATTTTGCTCAATGAAATAGTCTACAATCATTGAATAACATTTCAAATAATAAATGCACAGAATTAAAATTATTATCCTAATGGTTAATAACATCCATTTGAAAAAAACATTTCGACCCAAATAATTTTCGTTTACATAAATGGATATTTTATTTGCAACTACATATGTTAAGTTACAAATAAAACAACAATAAGAAATTAATTTCGCTAACAGCATTGTATAATTTATATTTCAACCATAAAGGCTAGAGGCGGATAACAGTAATGTAATACTTATATTTATTATTAGACTGAAGTTACATAATAATCTTCCAATCGATTCTCAACCAACTGAGCAGAAAAGTCCTTACCCTTCTCATCCCGAGAACAGACCCGTGTTCAACTGTGTAACGAGAAAATGACGATGAAGTGATGAAGTTGCGTATTATTTTTATTGTAATCGAAACATTAACAATCTAGTTGCTAGTTCTTAGGATACTGCTTGCTCAGGTGTTCCGGTTCGATATTATATATATTGAAGTTGTAAATATAGACAAAGACATAGAACTTACTTAGATACCATTTATAAATATTCTTGTCCAGTATTAGCCGATTGTATTTGTTAGCTCGTAAATCAATTTATAACTTAAGTTAACAATTTAATTAGCGCTTACTACCGCCGAGTTTTGTTGGTTGATTACTTGATTTACCAGCTGTCATATCAGTTAAAGATTAACAAAATATAATACCTGTCATTTTTATATTAATATTCCTATCTACCGCAAATGTAATCTGGAAGTAACACAGATATTTTGTCTAAAAATAACGCATTATTTATATATTTATTATGTGGACATTGATAACCGTAGAGAATGAGTTATACGATTCAAGACTTGTAATCTCTATTATATCTGAATTGAATACTGTATTTTAAAATAATGTAAATATAATTGATTAAAAACATAGCATTAAATTTAGAGATAATTGAGGTGACTCTCTCGTTCATAGAGTGGTTATGGGTTTGAATACCGCGCCAAATAATTAAACATAACTGATAAAACGTAGGAATGTAATCTGCCTACCTCTTCGGGGATTTAAGGCCTGTTGTTACGTTATAAATATAATAAGTATTGTATTGTGCTGTAATAGTAGGTATAGCTCTATAGATTAACAGAGGGCAACGAACTTCGTTTGGACTTTGTTCTGCTTGGGATACTTTAATTTTACTAACTCCCATTACACATTATACAAAACAGAGGGTCAAACGAAATCGTTATCAAACCAGGAAATCTACGCATGTTCCATCTGAAATGTAACGCATTGAATGGTCACGGATCACTGACCGCGATCGTAAATCTACGCATCACCGCCCAACCCCAGAATTCCAGGCCTTGGACAAATTACTAGTCGTCACCTCTTGCATAAATTACTCGTAAATTAATTGTATTGTACCACAATTTTTTATGGCGCGCAAAAATGAATTTACGACTCACAAGAATTATAGACTATCAAGTGACTAAGCGGATCATTTGCTTGTTAATTAAATTCATACAGTAAAAATATACTTCTGCAACACATACTCGTATTTTTACATCTATAGTAAGGATACATTTTGTAGTTGCATCTTGGATTCAGCATCGAAGAATATTTAGAGATTAACTGAACGTATTCAGCATTCCTAATAGCGAATACTATTTACAATACGTCGTCGGTTGGAAACAGCAAAATATGCGATATTTTATTTGTATATGTTAAAAGAATTAACTTCTCGCTGGCGGACTTGAGAAGCAGCAAGTGATGTTCATAACTCATTATATTTTTAGATAAATGTTTTGTTAGTATTTCAGCGCGGGCGGGTAACGGGGATAATGGTTTATATTCTCACATCGGACTGACGAAATTACGCTTTGCCGTTGTTGCGCTAACCAGTCGTAATGTTCACGCGCAATCGTAAAAAAAACTGACATATAAACTCAAGAACTTTATCTGTTACATTCAATAAAATTTAAAGACTTGAACGGTTTCTGCCAAGTTCGAGGCTGGAAGTTGCCAAGTGCCTACTCTTAACCAGAACGCTCTTGCTCTTGACTCTCGCGAAATGGTATAATCTAAAATTCAAAAGGTTATCGCAATGAATGTAACAGATTTGAACATCCATTCCTGTAATATATATTTATAACATGAATGAGATTCGTTCAGTTCGCATCTTTTTGAGCTTTCTACGTGTCATCCATTCATTAATCAATATAAATTCTAGCCTTTGATAAGCATTGCACTTGATATTTTGAACTCGCTTTCCGAATATGTATTTAACCTTACATTTTTGCTTTCTATCCTCCTAAGAAGAAGAGCCACACTAATACTAGTTTCTAATTAAGGCATGGATAAAAAGCAATTAGATTATACACATGTCATGTCCAAGGCAGCGTAAGAAGGTCCCGGATTTCAGCTTCTCCTGCTTCGTTGTTGTCATACCCGGAAATTGGGGTCTTATATGTTTGTGTGCAGCCTCTGAAGATTTATAACCTTAAAACGTTAATATACTCGTAATAATAAACGTTAATATAATAATATAACCTAATCCTAAACCGCGGACAGGATGTGATGGTGCTTATTAAAGAACATATATCTTCAAAATGATACAGACTGAAGATACGAATGATGATATTGAGTGTCAACGAGTTTCATAGGAATTCTACATATAAACCATTTTAGTGAATAAAATTAATGATCTTTAATGTAACATGGAAACAATATTAATAATATAAAATAATAATATGCTGGGACATCTCCACACACCGCCATCTGATCGCAAAGTAAGCATCAAGAGAGCTTGTGGTATGGTAGCCTGACGGCTAATAAACTACATATATACACATATAAATATATACTTAAATAGATATATTTTTTTTACATCCAGACACAGAACAAATAATACTTTTGCTCATCACACAAATATATTTATTCTGGGTGG
>DWDV01002230.1:0-11865 GCA_018245615.1 Mimoniades ocyalus
ATAGACTCACCTATTCCATAGTGGGACGTAAACGTAACTGGTGAATCGTGGGAGTGTACTACACTCCTCTGCCTACCTCATCGGGGTATACAGGCATATTGTTATGAAACTTATTAACCAAATTTACAATACCTAGTTGCTTACCGCGTATAACATGTGTGTGTCAAATTCGTGATCACACAAAGAGCAAATAAGTCGCTTGACATTCACTTAACTAAGACACGCAAGAAGTGTTAATTATGCTCATTAATATAACAACATATTGTTATATGTTAACTGTCATTTGATAGTAAAATACATCATTATGTGCACACAGAAACATGTGAACACACTCATACACACACAAGCACAAACAGGCACACACGCGAACACACAAGTTTTTGGTTATTAAGTAAATAGCAGTGCAAACTTGTGTAGGTTTGAACACCAATAACTTTTCGCCTCGTTATAAAAACGCGTCGCGAACAGTGTTATTATATTTGCATTACGGTTGGGTGATTGATGGTAAACACTATAATTTTAGCATTAAATATCAATCTGAACCCATCATTATGTTGTATTACCATCGGTTTGTGTAATCGGCTAATCGTGTAATCTCGCGACAAGTTGGGTTCAAATGGTAAGGTTTTTTGCGTTGCAATATTAGCGGATACTCGTACGCTGGCTGTTGTGAACTGTTCTCTGTAACCCTACAAGATATTGAGGCCGTAATTGTTTGTGTTAAAAGTTTAGATTTTAGTGAATATTTCTGTTATTAAATTGGGAATTTTTTTAGATGTGGTCATAAACTCCACGTTGGACATACAGCAATGGAATTGTTTTAAAGCCTAGAATTACAACTATTTCGTATATATCATAGTATTCCTTAGCGTATTAGGAATATGATAGAAAACATAAAAAATAAGTTCTGTAAAAAACGATGGTATTTTTCTCTCCTTCATCGTTGCTGATTCCATACTGTATACAAAGATACAAAATATTTAACATCCGTTAAATTAATTTTTGTTGTAAATATACATACATACATTTAAAAACTAACCACAATTATAACTAATTGGTAAATATGAAATTGATAATATCTTATTACATTTTATAGTCTTGTGAAACTAGGATAACAAAAATCGAGAATTTATTGTAAATACGATATTAAATTTCTTCGTAATACATTTCAGATGCGGGTGTCAGATGGATACCCTCGTACTGCGCGCTGAAAGAGTTGAGCGTGTCCGATTGTACCGGCGTCACCGACTTTGGACTGTACGAGCTGGCGAAGCTTGGGCCAGCGCTGCGGTACCTCTCAGTCGCCAAGTGTTCTCAGGTGCGACCTTCATAAGCGAATCACATAAAAAAATGTAAAATTCTTTAATAACATAAATTTAATGTTTAATAACATAATTTGTTCTCTAAGATGTGTGAAGTCTGCCAACCCACACTTGGCCAGTGTGGCAAACCTTATCCTTGGCCTTAACCCTCTCATTCTGAGAGGATACCCATGTTCCAACAGTGGAATAATCAAAAGGGTCGTGTGCAAACCGACCTTTTTGTACATATTTTTATTTTTATTTTATTTTAATTTCGAAATTAATTCTATTTCATATATTCGTCTGTTGTTTTATTATAGTCAAACATGTAACGTTGCAAATTCTACAAATAAATCCAAATTATTGTCCTGGCTATTTTTCACGTGCTTTTCCCTCTGATCTCCCAGTCGTCCTCTTCAGGTCGAAGAAAAAAGTTATTAACAAAATAAATAATAATAAACTTACTACAAGCTGATAGAATTCTATAAGGGTTGTTCATTTGGTAAAGATTCATTTAATATATAAATGTAATATATTTGTGTAATAATTTTAATTATTTTACCTCTAGGTATCAGATTCTGGTATACGGACCTTAGCAAGGCGTTGTTACAAGCTAAGGTATTTGAACGCGCGAGGCTGCGGCGCCCTCGGCGACGACGGCGTGGAGGCTATCGCCAAGGGCTGCTCCAGACTGCGGGCCCTGGACTTAGGTGCCACCGACGTATCCGAGGCGGGACTGCAGGCGAGTTACCTTCAATATTATTGTTATGCTTCTGCATTGATCACTCTCTTGATAACCGCACGTTCATTTCGTAAGCTTGTAACTTCGTTCGTAATTATCATTTGATTAACTACGGACGACTGATATGAATTGAAGTGTTATCACAAAACTCTGAGTTTCTTATATATGTATGTCTGGAGTTATTGAATGATTAAAAGCATTAATTTTTTTTCGTTAATATTTTTAATGTACCGTTTAACGTATTTAAGTTTGTTATTCAATAATTGTCTATAAGTTATGTCCGTATTTTTAAGAAGCGTTACAAGAACAGCATAAGTCATTATGATGTTATAATAATGTATTCCTTACGGGGTAGGCTGGGAGCTCCAAGCGTCAATATTATTTATTTATTTATTCTTTATTTACACCTTACAAAATAGTGAAGGATAAAAAGGCGCACTTAATGCTAAAAGCACCAATATCTCTGTCATAGCAGACTTCATATGCTTCTTCTACATTCTCTATTCAAAACTACTCTACACGTAGTTATAACTTGTTTCATTTGTAGATTTTGGCCCGCTGCTGTCCCAACCTGAAGAAGCTGGCGCTGCGCGGCTGCGAGCTGGTGGGCGACGACGGGCTGCAGGCCGTGGCCTACTACTGCCGCGGCCTCACGCAGCTCAACATCCAGGACTCGCCGGTGTCGCTGCGCGGCTACCGCGCCGTCAAGAAGTACTGCAAGCGCTGTGTCATCGAGCACACCAACCCTGGATTTTGTTGATTAACAGTTGTCGGAAATGAGAATTGATTTATATCCATATGATTCTCTTGTAACGCAGAACTTCAGTAATTATGTACTCAGCGTTGATTTCTAGTTTGTTCTTTTGCCTCTGTCTGGTCTCGTCTGTATTTCGTTCATTACCCTTTTATATGTTCTATATAGACGGATTAGGGTTGACACTTTTACCTTGATGTTATGTGGTACAATTAATGGATATAAATTAATTGATTGAAATCTCCACCTCTCTAATATTTAATTCCACTTTTAACACGAATCATACATCTTATCACAGATAATGAAGACATCTTATTATAATACATCGTGCCAGAATATATTAAACTCTTTATTTTCCGTAGGCTTTCCGACTGCTGTAACAGACCGTGTTCTGAAATTAATACAATGATGTGTTAACGAAGGTATCTGATAGTAACATTTAAGGTTGAATTGAAGGTTTTGGACGCTAATTGAGGTGATGTTTGAAGCGAACGGTACTTGCTGTTGTTTTAGGGTGTGATAGGAGATTAGGCGTAACAATTTAGTCCACGAGAAAATCAACATCAACATCAACAATGTTAATTTTGCCACATCAAATGATATATCAAATAAAAGAAAAAGAAAATTAACGTATTTTCATAGAAAAGGAAAAATAAAAGAATCGTGTGTTTCATCGTTACTTTCTCAGTAAATGACGAAATTTTTGAAACACAAGTCGTAGTAGGAAAGATGTTTCAGTCTTTATTATTTTTTTAGAAACGATAAATAAAACTGTGCTTACAATGGAATAACATTTTAAAATAAATATTTTTTATCTTTTTGCAATTATTGGATATTTATTGTGAAAATATCTGATTAAAATGAAAGTTCCTAATTTATAAGGCAACGTAAAACGAGTGTGATTAAACAGATCTTGCCAAGGAAACTCGCAACGCTTAATCACCAGTGAATTAATTGAAGAAATAGTCCGACCGGAAATAAGTAATTATGTTAAGCATTCTCATTTATTTTCATTTATTCTTATTCATTCTGATTGATCCCTTTATCTTTCCTCTGTCTTAGAATGAGAAAGGAAGCCTCATAGACTGATCACGCTGGCTTCGGAATATTATTCCTATTTCAGACAAATAAATCTATACAGAATATTTTTACAATTTACAGATTTCATATTGTCATTGTAACAGTAATGTTTTAATTATGGCTTTCACATTACCAATATCTGAATCGTGGGTCTCCCAATAATACAAGTTATTAAGGTCAAAATACAGATTACATACGGCGTAGTGCACATTTCATAAATACTTAACTCGTCCATTAAATAAATACTTAACTCGTCAATTAAAATCCCCCTTAACATTATTGTTTTGCTGCCTACTGTATAACTTATTTTTCTGTCAAACGGTGATTGGTCATTAGATGCGTTTTTAAATTCAAACTGCTAACTTAAAAATGGGTATTTTGAATACATCTTCCATAATTTGCTTTAATCTTAGTTCGATATTATAACGTTATTAATCCAAATGCTATACGGTCAAACGGTGCTTTCAAAAAATCATTAAAAAAATATAATTACAAAATAGGATTGTGGATTTCGATTATACTGCTTTAGTAGACATGACATTTAAGACATAATGCTTTTTAACTTCAATTACACTTATGTATGACTCAATACAAACATTTAAATCTGTGTTCGTAAAAAGTGTATAAAAAATGTATTATTTTTAAGATCACATTGTAAATGCTTTAATAGTACTATTTATCTTAAAACATAACCTAAAACTGTATTATTTCATTAAATGTTCTTGCATTACCTTCTGACGATGGGTGCTTATATTAGAATCAATTTATACATAATTCAGAATTAATAAAATAATTTTCGAAAATTAGTTTTTAATTATAATTGTATATATTATATTTTTATTAGTAAGAATAATTATACTTATGCTAGTAATAATTATGACATGATTTTCGGCGCCACATTGTTTAAAAATGTAGTATCTATATCAAAATGTTAAAAACATATTTCAATTAAGAAATATATTTACTTTGTATAAAATACTTGCATAAAATACAACGTACACATACGATTTGTAGACTTTTAAAAATACAATAGTGAATCACATATTTAAAGGAAATGTTTAAAGGATATTTTTATATTAATATCACATCAAATCATTTCAAAAAATTGTATTATTACAGTAGTCTAATATTTTATTTTGACATAGCATTTTGAAATAAAAAAAAGATTTTTCCATATAATAAAGCTCTCACATTGAAATTACTTATTAAAAAAAAATATTCTGTGCCATAACAATTTGATTGAAAGAAAAAGCTTTAAAATATTAAATTTGACTATCCATACAATATCTAAATCGATATCATTCAGTCATCCGAATGCACTGTATTTCATCAATTATATAGTAGGACGGTAAATGAATAGCGATGGGAAATTTCTCCAAATGATAAAAATGTGCTGTAATGATTAAGGTCGACGATGCATTGTTTATGTACAGGCTGCGATTTTCTTACTTTTAATGGATTTATATTACGTTTCGTAATGCGGTTGCTGAGAGTAAAAATATCATCACCATATTCAATCCGCGCTGGATACATTGAAACCTGCTTGATATATCTATGTATCTATGTGGTACGTACGATAGTTAAATAGCGTCGCTTCTAGATTTTAATATTGTTATACTTTGATAACAATATCGTAGAGTCTATTAACGATACTGATAATTAATAGTTTATTTGCTCAGTCGAAACACGCTGCTATGACGTCATCACCCAGGTGTCAAGTTATCGCGCGCGGATTATACCTTAGTATACTTTGTTACATATAGCAAGTACTTGTATAATTGTATGTAAGATGTGTTATTATATAAATATGTAATTATTAAATACGGATATTGATATCTTTAAAAGATATTGTTTGATAATAATTAATTATCACAAACAATTGCCATTGTTGTTTCAGTTTTTAATAAAATATAATTTATGTACCTCCTGATGTTTTATTTCTATATATTTAATTTTATGCAATGATCTATGTTAAGAATAAACGGTGGCTTCATATTTGAAAATAAACTATTTGTTGACATTATACCGGTGATTGGAAAATAAAATCAGTTCATATGAAGCATACGAAGACGAACGGCTATTATCCCAAAGTTAAAAGTTCACGAAGCTCCGATCAAATTCGCTGTTCACCGAACAGTGCAATAAACTTAACAAATTCCATGTCAATTTTATTTATTCTTGAGAAGTTCACTGCAAATACAGTGAGAGTACGTTGTTTCGTAATGTAGCTAGAAGTTTAACATATCATGAATATAAACTTAAAGTTGATCTAAAAGAAAAGGGTTTTCCAAAGACAGTGTAGTCCGGTCTGCCAATATCCACTCTTGGGATGAATTTTTGTATACGATACTTTCAGTTTCCTCTTGTTATATTTTATAAAGTAATAAGTACCTATCCTATTCGAGGGTCTAAAAGCACCCCAAGGACTGGCATTCAGCCGCGCAAATCCTTAGACGCGTGGTGGCCGAGTGGTTAGTGACCATGATTATTGAACTGGAGTTGTAGGTTCGATTCTGTTCCAAGACAACTATTTGTGAGGTGAGCGCGAATATTTCTGTGTACAGATGCGTAATTTTGCATCTGTACTCGTATGTATGTAAAAATCCATATAATATGTAATATAACTAATTTTAGAATCAAAATAGCAGAGATTCTTTTTAGTTTGTTATCACATGGCCATGTGCGCCGTTTTCTTTGATATTTATAATAAAATTTAAAAGTATTACAAAACATTAGTGAAGTAAAGTTTAAGTAATAAGCCAAAACGCGTTAAGAATATTTAATTGAACACGCAATTTTATAACTTTATAAACATGTAAGCCTTGTGTCAATATATTTGCTACTTATGAATACGGAGATATTTTTTCGCTGAATCTAGTGCCAGCATTCCGAGCTCTCCCTAACCGCGTGTAAGAGGCGACTTTCGAATTTTCTCTAGAGCACACATCAAAATGAAAAGGATTTCCATATTTCGCTGATGTATCAAAGGCCACAAAGTGCTGGGTACCGACAATATGCGGTAATCACGAGGAAACCACAAGTTTGTTATTGGAATAAAAATAGTTTTCACACATATCGTACGAGTATGTCAGATTGGTTACGGATTTTGTGTGGGTAACTCTGTTTCATATTCAACATAAAAAGTTTAATAACAAATGTACATGACGTATCACACAGTGAATGAAAAGATGGATGAATGTAGTAAAAATACGTCACGTCTGTAAGGTTAGAGATATGAACATCTGCATCGATCTTTATGTGAATGCTACGCTCTTACAAGAAAAATTACAAGCTATTACAAGAAAAAGATTGTTGGTGTCAGTTAATGCTACTAGTAAAACCATAACTACATCAATTGAACAATAAAAGTACTGCAGAAATATTTTTTCTCGTGTACTACTACTTTCAGAAGTATACTATTTCTGTTTCAGGTATTAGCATAGTATACTAGCATACTATTTCTGTTTCAGGTATAAGGGTAGTATACTCGTACTATATTAGTACATCATATCTATTTCAGGTATAAACATAGTTAAGTCTATTTCAGGTATTAGCATAGTATACTTAACTATATTTCAGGTATTAGATTGTATACTTAAGTCTATTTCAGGTATTAACATAGTATACTTAAGTCTATTTCAGGTATTAGCACAGTATACTAGTACCTATACTATTTTTATTTCAGGTATTAGCGCATCTATTGTTAGTATCTCTCCTATTGGATAGTATATAGGCACTTTGCTAATCCTGTGAACTAAAAGGGCCACCTATATACCCGTGTACAGGCAAACATAACCTCAGATTGAAACACAAGTTGTGTTAATAACAGTTATTTCACGGGAGAATGACGGTGTTAATGAAGCAAACCCATTATGTTTCGGATTAATACGCATCACAAAGGATTTTGTGAGATTTGAACTAGAGTATAGCTCACTTGTAGCGGAAATGTAAGGGATAAAAAAAGAATACTAGAGTTGAATAAAAATGACTTTTTCCTTTGTGAGGACAGATACAAATAAAAATAATAATTCGAAACATTTCATTTTGCTTTGCGAACGATTTAGTTAATGAACTGGCATCTGTAATAAAGCGTGCTTTGAACTTTCATTTAATTATCGTTGTCGTATAATAAATATCGTTATTAATTGTATATGTACGTAATCTTCGAAGCCTTCATCGTTGTGTGTTATCGGCCTGTCCCATTCCACTGATGATGGCTGTATGAAAAAAGAACAAGAATACAATATGAGAAGTTATTACAAAAAGAAATCGAACGTATTAATTCCCTTAAAACTACAATTTGAGTGAAACAAAAATAACACGGTGGAATTGTTTGTGCATTTTTTTCCGTTTAATTTCGAGCAAACTAAACAGATTAAAACTTATACAGGAATAAATGTGATCGAAAATCCTTAATTTCATTAGCCAAAGGGCTTCGTGTAGGTAAAAACGTATTCACTTTATTTTATCCGCCTTTAAGACTCGTATCTATGTAGACTGTTCTAAACAGCTATGCGAGTGACTTACAATTACATATATTATGTAGATACCAACATCGATAGTTTCCATGCAGCCAATGATAACTGGAATTAGAATTTTGACGCGATTTGAGATTGGCACGTCGCTAGACAGTAGCTGGTGATCCTTTCAAATGCCAAGCTACGCATGCACGTAGCTTCCAATTATTGGCTAACGGTACTTATATAACGGTACCCATTATTACACCAAATCTGTTAAATCGTACCTGGATCTGGCGTGAAGATATGCATATGTGTTTATCTTTATAATCGGCAATCATCATCATCAGATTATTGCAGTCCACTCATGGGCATAAGATTGCCCTGAGGGCCTATTCCCACTATTCCGACGCTTGGCATGCGATATTAAATAAAAAACGGTAATCTAACATTTTAATTTAAGTTTTTATTAGAGTTAAATTTTTTAGTTTAAAAATATGCTAAGTTTCTGTTTATTCAATTCTCTGATATCCTTATTATATGTAGATATGCTGAAGTATGTTACCGTCATTAATATTTACTGTTTGAATAAGAACGGACGCCTTTAAAACTGTTTTATCGTATCCAATTCATTTAGTTAATAATGTGACGAATAATGTGGACGGCTTAAATGGCTATCTATACAAATAAGGCGTTACCCAAGAATACTTCATCTTTTTTATTCAATGTTGACGAAGACATCTTCCATATCATATCTAAATGAAATTCAATCCAAATATTTCTGCAAATCGGTGAAACTCATGATATTTTTACAATGCTCGTGTTTGCCACGGGCGTGCAAGTTGTGGAATGAGCTTCCTTCTGAGGTATTCCCGGAGAACTATGGCATGGGGTTTTTCAAGAAAGGCGTGAAAACAGCTCTCTTTCAAAACCGGAAAAGCGTGGGCAATTCCTTTGGTGTTGCACATGTCTCTAGTCGACGGTGACCGCTTACCATCAGGTAGCTCGTCTGTATTTTGCTAAGTTTAATTTATAAAAAAAAATGTAACTGAAAAATAACCTAGAGTAATTTTACGATGGGTATAAGTTACTCACGATGTGAATACAAATTCATCTTGCGTACGATTGATTCAATTTTTAGCAGCAATCTTACCGCTGGCAGACCTTATACTTTCGGCACACATATTGGGACGCGACTAGACTACCCAGTATTACAATCGACTGTCGGATTACACTAAAAATGTGATTTTAGCGGACATTTTTACGATTATTTTGTGGAATGCGGTTTGTTTACTAAAAATTCCGAAGAAATTCCTTTGGTCTAGTCAGTTCTGCGCGTTATTATTATAATAAATAAACATAATATAAGAACGATGCGAGCGATGAAGACCTATAGGTAAATTAGAATTAATCTCGTTCCGCTTTATTATATTAAAATAATCAACAATAAGTGAATAATGGCTTAACAGTAGCACGACAGCAACAAAATGGCAAAAAGGGTACTCAGATAGCTCCATATTGTGGACAGATCTTTAGTTTTCTCACTGCGAGGATTGGTACGTGGGACAGTTATAAATTTTCAGGGTGCTTTTGGTTGAACAAATACGAGTATATTCCGAGGGATTCTAGATTTCGTTATTGAGAGGTTTCGATCTAAGAGGTCTAATCCTTCGTGTTTTCGTGGTTTGGGGTTTACGGTTATATACTTAGTATTTCCTATTATATACTTAGTATTTCTATTTTATTGAAGCGAAGATTAGAGTTTTCCCTTCTCTTTGACCTTGGAATGCAATTTGTGTTCGTGTGAAAAATTCGCTACATCTTCAAGACTTTGTTTCGTTAACTTTCAGTACTTAAGTTTTAAAAAATAGAATTGAAAACTTTTCCACAAGTTTTTTGATGGTGTTTTTAACGGGAGTTGAGTACAATTGATGATAACTTTAGCATATCTTAAACTCTGTCGTCATGAGCAACATTATCATCACCATTATGAACCTATTGCTGCTCACTGTTGAACATAGACCTCTCTTGAGGGGCTATGTCCATAATCCCCACGCTGGACATGCGGGTTGGGGATCGTAGGGCACAGCCTCTCGAACCAGAGGAGGAGGTAGTAACTCAACGGAGATCATGTCCAGCAGTGGGCTGGTAATGATGATGATGAAATTTTAGTGCTCTGCTCAGTTGTAAATTACAGTTGAAAATTATACTCTGAAATCGAGAACATCAATGTATTAACATAGATAAATATGTATCTTTAGATGCTAAGTCCAGAACAGGCTATTAACATATTTAACGGTGGCGGGATTTGAAATTGGAACACAGTATAAGCACTGCAGTTGCGTTTCTGCAAAATTATAATTATGCAGCTGTTTCAGTATCACAGAAAAAACGTTAGACAAAAAGTTTTACCACTTTCGGGTTTCAATATCTCTCTGAAGATGAATTTGAACTCCAGCCCGTAAACGTCAAAGGTCCGTTCGTTAGTTTCTAGAACAAATTGCTTCCCAAAACTTTAGGCTACTGAAGGTATGTGACACACGGAACTTTAATCACGAAGGTGAAACGACTTGAAAATTGTTAATTTAAAATTGATGATTGTTATATCAACACGCCAGAACTCTTATGGAGTACGTATAGAGAACCAAGTGTTAAATATCTCTATTCTGATCCTTATGACTTGCTTCTTCTACACTCATCTATCTTTTTATACATTGTTAATTTCGTACAAATGATTATAAAAGTTGATTATGGATTTTGATAACAAAAACTCTGAATGTAATTAACTCATGTCCCGCCAATAACACGGATTCGTGCCCGTTGTATAAATTTGATATCTCCAGGGGCCACGAAGCTGAATAACATATATTTTCATTAATTAAGGACTATGAGGGCTCAATAAACAAAAATCGATGTTAATACACAGATATGTATAATAATGATATGATGTTTCTCTTACCTTCCCAGTTAAATCTAGAAATATAATTATATATTATAAATAGCTAACGAATATTTGTTGTATTTGGATAATATTGTCAAAGATGTTGTATATTCCTCTGCCTACCTTTTCGGGGATTATAGTCGTGTTAGGTTTTGTCTACTACACATACCTACATATATCGTATTTTTGTCTCATCTTAAGTGAATGTTTTGGGTATTAGTCCTTAAATTATCTACTAATAGCCTTTGTTTTAATTTTAATCTCTAATCATTAGTGAACTGTATTTCTTCATTAGTGAACAGTAAGCATACAAGCTTGTGCATCGGCAAATATCGCCATCATTAGCTTATAGCATTGGGCCATTGCTGGACGTAGGCCTCCCCCAAGAAGCGCCATAGCGCCCTGTCCTCATCTTACCGCATCCAATTTCTACCTACAGCTTTTCACATATCGTCATCGCCATGAATCATTTATTATAATTATTTAACCGCACGAAAGTCAGGGAAACACTAGTGTCCAATGAAATGAGTGTAATCAGTTCCAAAGGCAGTAAAACCAATTGACTGATGGATAATACTTTTACCACGATT
>DWDV01002231.1:0-11862 GCA_018245615.1 Mimoniades ocyalus
GGTCTTTAGAGTAGATACCACCAGAAATGAAGGAAGTGAATCAGTAGCTTAACTCGGTAACCAAAGGTCCTGGAGCATAATAAACTAGGTCCCCAACTAAACTATTTAAAATAGTTTGTTCCGTATTCGTCGCGTTCCGAATTCGACGTACTCCAGATTTGTCATAAACCAGATTCGGCTTACTCTAGAGTAAGTTGCCATTATTAAAGTAGCGTTCCCGGAATCTAGTTTATTTATATTCTGAATGTGGGAGAATTTTTCACTAGTTCAATTTAGTTTGTAAGTCAGAGTCCGAGGGGCCTCCTAAGCTTGGGGGCCCCGGGGCATTGCCCCGTCTATCCCTACGGTAGCGACGCCACTGAGGTGAATGCTTCTTCTTCTTCTTCGTCAAGTCGATAGCTGATCGTGAGTAATCAACCATCGTGGCGAAATGATTAGTCGCCATGTCCTGTGTGCGCCGGGCAGTACCTATATGTTCTTACTTGATCAGACATAGTCGCCGCTTGGGGAGGCTCCTTTCATGCACCCCGGTAAGTGAAAGCTTAGTGTATATAATTGTTTGTATGCCTACAGTCTTTCAACTATGTTTGATAAATTCCATGAAGATAATGTTTAATACTTACCTAATTGACTCATAAACATGATTGGTAAATAAGATACTGCTATCATATTAAGGTCAAATTAATAAGAAACAAAACTGCTAAGAAATTTAAACACATAAGTAGGAATGCTCTTATTAACTAATAATATATAATTATAACATCAGTGAGTTTGGATAACTACTAAGAAATTCGATTTAGTATACGTAATATGTAATATACAAAGTCGCGCTTTTAAACTAACGCGCAGCAAATGAACGTTGTAATATTAAATTCGTTTTTAATGCGTGATGGGCGAGTACCAGCTGCGCGCTTTATGATGCATACGCCACCATTTTGTTGTATATTCGAACGCGCGCTTTTTGTGTAGAGTGCATGCACGTTAGCCGAATTTTGGGAAATAATCACTTTGATATTGATCTATTATAAATTGTGTCTTAGAATTGGTTAGTAAGCAGTGATAAACGCTTTTATCATATTAAGTAGGCCGTCAAACGATTTTATAAACAGTCTTAAATAATGATAATAATAATAAAAAAGTAACATCACGCCTGTAATCCCCGAAGAGGTAGGCAGAGGAATATAGAACACTCACGTTTCACCAGTTACTTTTAAGTCCCACGATGGAATAGGTGGTGAGCCTATCGCCATATACCGGGCACATATCCATAATAATAATAATAATAATAATAATAAAATTCTTTATTGTACACCAATAAAAAGTTTACAAAAAAAAAACTTAAAAAGTAAAAATGTACAAATGTAAATAATTAAGGCGTAACGTTTTAATTTTAAACAGAAGTTCATAAATGTTCCATTTGTCAAACTACATCCTAACATCGATGCACAGAATTATTTAGACTATAGATGAGCCACACAAACATTCGCTGCCATGCTCAATTTCCTAACTAAGCAAGTAAGCACACCCTACTACTAGTGAAGCTCGAACGCCGAGCTAAGCGCGCGGTGTTTATGCTATTTACCCGCGCTTAACGGCACACCTAATGCTAAATCGTGCTAGCTGTTAATGACCTATATGGTGCGTAGAACGTTGCCATTGCATTTTCGGAGATCAAGGACTAGCAATTGAATATTAGAAGTATTAAAAAAAAATTTACCGGGCACAGGTGTGCCACGTGTACGAAACAACTTGTTTGAGAGAAGAAAGTTTTCAAAGACACTCCGTTTATAACAGCTATAAATTAAGTCTAGGCCATTTAGGCTGATAAACCGCAGTTGCCTGCATAAAGTCCTAGTTTAAATGTAAAGTTACGAACTAAAAAAATGTGTGTGCTTAAGACCGCACGGCAGAAGTGAAAACTTAAATACGTATCAATAATAATTATTAAAAACGATCGAATAATTGATAATAATAACAATTATTATATATAAATTGAATATAGTAAACTCAGCGACGCTGCAGTGAATAGGAGCTGACTGTATCTTTCTAGCCTGGGTACACTCGGCGATCCCGAGTCAGATCGATCCTTTTTAGATCAGATCAGCCTCACTTACAGCCTACGGAAAAAACTGAATGCGGTGTGCCAAAAGAAAAGTGCAAAGAAGTTTTCACTTCAAAATTTTTTGGCACATTTTTTTTGAACAATTTTATATTCTATATTCGATTTATATTCGATTGAAAAACTAGATTAGGAATAGATAGGTACGAGTACTTTGTGTGAAGGCATTGGTGTGAAGACGGACTGTAGTAATAAATCGCACAGCTCTAACTACATTAAGCTAACAAATAATAATAATACTTATGCCCTTTATAATAATTATGAATAGGAAAGAATCACGGGAAAATTCAAAATCTCAAGATTATGATAACTTATCATATATCGATACTTGTTCGCAAACAATGAAAATATCTCCATCCCTATCAACACAGTACGTCAATCTTTACTTAGTTTAGTTACTTACACATTTCTTTATATAGCAGAACTAGTAGTAGGGTAAACAACCTTCTGAGTAATTTCGTATTATTTACGATCTAAAGTGCTGTTATTCATTTAAATATTTCAATTGGATTTCTACGGCATCCAACTCTAACGTTTTTATCATTCAATGCCATATATTAACATAAATTTTTTGATAAATACCTAACCTAAAAATGGATATTTCTTTCTTTAGTGTGTTGTTTTGTTTTCTACTGCAATCTATTAATTATGTATGAATACATACATTTATACTTTTAGAATATATGACTATTTTACTGTCTACGGATCATATTAACATACGTTATTCTCGAACCCATGCATAATTTTCTCATACACTAGTACATAATTTACTTACAATTAGTAAATAATAGACAGATGGACCCAATACTATATTATTGTTTCCATCTATGTCGCTTCAGGAAAAATACAAATAGGCTTAGAGCGTAAGACTAGATAATTTATCTCAGTACCTATACATAATCGGATGTTTAATCTCGGATTCGTTAGTGAAAATAGACAGAAACGTAATTTTAAAATAATGTATAAGAACGTTTTTATATCTGTCACTATATTTTTACTACTGACGACGAGGTTATTAACAAAACGATAACTTTTAAGTATGATAGCGTGAAATGTTATCTGGAAACGTTATCGCATAGTCGAATGTGTAGTGGTTATTAATGTATGTTACCGCCAGTATAGTGATCGTATATCTTTAAACTGCAAATCAAAAAATGCAAAAGTGAACTGAAATCCTTCGAATATAATAAATGTGTTATTTGTATCTTGTTAGTTTTATGAAAAAAAAAAATTACAATGGAAGGCAACAATTCAGTACCCAAAATTGTAGTTCTTGGTTCCTGCGCCATGGATTTTTCAACGTACGTATTACATGTTATCATCTGTTGTTATCGTTATAAAAGTTCATCATCATTTGTTTAGTTAGAAGTACACTCTTACATTTCACCTTTTACGTTTACGTTCCACTATGGAATTGGGCATGAGCCTATTGTCGTACACCGGGCAAAATTCCAGTCGACCGGCCCCTACCAGAATGTTTAAATGAGAAAAACCCGATAGTAGGTACCCGACCCGTGGTTAGAACCCAATATCTCTCGATCTGCAATTGCGCTTGTAATTATTCGACCAACAAGACTGTCAGTCCATGTTTTACTTAAATTTTGTCATTCCCATTTATCGTTCCTAATATTTATTGTTTTCATATAGGTATACGCCAAGACTTCCGTTACCCGGAGAAACATTGCATGGAACTAAGTTTGTAACCGGATTTGGTGGAAAGGGAGCTAATCAATGTGTTGCAGCAGCTAAGCTGGGTGGAAGCACTTCCATGATTTGCAGAGTAAACATATAAAAATGAGTTTATAAAATAAAAAACTTGCCTACGATGTGTAACGCTACCTTCAACTTTATTTTAGTTAGGAGATGACCACTGGGGGAAGCAATATAAGGATTACTTTAAAGGGCTTGGAGTAGATGTTACCTATGCGACCATAACGCCGGGAGTCACTACGGGGATAGCTCAGATATCCGTTGCTGAGAACGGCCAAAATCAAATAGTATTCGTGGCCGGTGCAAATAATTTGCTTAGTGTCGCGGATGTCCACGCTGCTGACCAAGTAATAAAATATGCCGATATACTAATAACACAACTAGAAACACCTTACGAAACGGCATTGGAAGCGTTCAAGATAGCTGGTGGTGTAAGTTGTAAAAAAATATTTTACATAAGTTGAATGGTGATTATTATCCTCGTCAAATTTTACGGATATGATGTGTAAGTTCGATGTTATTGCAGATAAAACTATTAAATGCTGCACCTGCTCGTAAAGACATACAAGAAATATTACCTTACTGTTCTATTCTTTGTGTTAACGAATCAGAGGCATCTTTGCTTGTTGACTTTTCTGTTGATATCTTGTGAGTATATTACACGTTTTCTCCAATCAACTTAATAATGTTGAGGCTAATTGTCAGAATAATACTTTATTTTTATGTTCAGGAATATAGTAAAAGCATTAGAAATTCTGTTAGAACGTGGATGTGAGATTGTCATAATTACTCTAGGAGAAAATGGAGCTGCGTACATTAAAGCCAAAGAAAAACAACCAATTCACGTTTTGTGTGATAGCGTAGTCCCAGTGGACACAACGGTAAATCTTGCAATTATTTATTTATTTATCCTTTTTTGTTGTTAACAAAGGGCAAACTCAATGGAAAGTGGCATTGTCTACCATTCAATCAGAAGTTGGGGCAGGCTCCTAATCCTCTTAATTCTCAAATTATGTATTCTGTAATATTTGAGAAAAATATTAATCGAATGTCAAACGTTGCCGTTACGCTGCTTTAAATATGTATTAAATTCTACAGGGAGCTGGAGATGCTTTTGTTGGAGCTCTAGCGACATTTTTAGTGAAAGAAAAACAATATCCGTTACATCAAATAATAGGAGCTGCGTGTGAAATTGCTACAATTTCTGTAACAAAAGAAGGCACTCAAAGTAGTTACCCTTCAGAGCATGCCGCCTTTAACAAACAATATAAATATGTCACTCTATAAAACATTGTGATAAGGTTAGAGGATGTCCAAAAAATAAAACGACTAACTTACGATACTTTATTTTTTTTCTCCCTAGACTATTAATTATACATGAACAATTTTCACAATTTATTTAATTATTAAATATATTAAAAATAACAAGTACAGATATTTTCAAACATACATAAGATAGGAGCTAAGTAAACTTACCATAAAAAAACTCGACAGTAAAGATTCCATGTGAAATTAAATAAATGTAATTGGTTGTTTAGGTAAATATAATTGACCATAATTCTCTTGAATTAGGTTCTTATTTAACTTATATAAATACAATAGTGAATCGTATATTTAAAATATTGGTTTAATTTCTTAGATCATCCACCATAAATACGCTACGTACAAGCGTATTGATCTTCTTTGGATTACATTCATATTTTTTAGAAGGTTGACATAGTATTGTGCAATAGTCGTAAAATATAAATAATATTATATACTGAGTATAAATATTGAATTACTACTTGTTTAAATTTTCAGTACAACATAAAATGAACTTATTTAGATAGTATTGCCACTTGTAATTATAAGTGGCTTTCCTAAATTTAATGTCAGATATTATTAATCTGGCTTTTTAACACTAACATTAATTAATATAAAGTGCACAAAATACCTACTTTACATAAAAATGTATTTAAAACCATAGATATATTATACTGACGTACGTCAGTAGGAAAATATACGTGCTTAAAACAATAATTTTGTCGCATACTATATAAAAAACTAATTACTGAACATTACAACATTAATGTTTTTTTTAAATAGGTCTATATGAATAGGGCTGTTAATGACAGAAAGACAAAATTGTTAAATTGTAATAAAGCAAATGTTAAACGCTATATAATCCAACAAGATAGTCTTGGGTAGTACGCGAACGAATTAGGTTAAAAGAGCACTCTTTTAGGTGAACTATGCGAACTAGTTCATTGATGATGTTGTTCTTAGGTCGTTAGTTCGTTTGCTTTTTATGTTGTTTAGCGTCCCTTTTTTTCCCCGCTAACATTTTCGAGAGCCCGTTTTTTTTTGCTCGCCAGCATTTTCGGGAGACCGCTTTTTTTTGCTTGCCAACATTTTCCGGGAGACCGTTTTCTGCTCATTAACAAATTCGGTAGATCGTCTCGTTTTGCTTGCTGAGATTCTCCGAAAGCAAAACCTATATTTGCTCCTTTATTTATTATTTTTCCTGCATTATTTCAAACAACGAACTAAAAGAGCGAACTAGATCGCCATTACATTTTAAACTAAAATGAGCGCTCACTTTAGTGCCGACTACGCCCAAGACTACAAGACTTTTGTCATAGATAACATATTAATGATTGATTTGAAAATTGACAAGTCATTTCAATGTTACCAGTACTGTTACCTTTTTAACAGAAACAAATATTTTTATCGTTACACAATGCTGTCATACGAACATAAAATTGGCATATCTTACAGGGCTGCCAACTAACATACTTTGTGCTTTAGTTGAAATTCTATACCGCACAAAATGTGATGTCCAAAATATTTTAACAAAGAAACATTTTTTGAGTTTCATGAATTAAAAATGATTCTGAGTAGGTAGCTAATCTAATAGACATTTAAATTCTTGTTTTATTAGGTAATGATAATTATTAGGAACAATTTTGTCGGATTTAGTTTTAAAATCGAAAAAAATTCCCAATTGTTATACTGAAATAGTGGCTTTATTAGATATATTATTATTCACGTGATGAAATAATTATGCATCAATTTTAGGTTTTTCAATCACAAAAATTAATTCCACTCTTCCCACCAACTTCATGAAACAATAAAAAATTATATTGATGACCTGCATTATTTAAATTTGTTTAAAATACATGTTATAAATAAACCCATAAATAAAAGCCATCTATTTCAAATAATGCTTAAATATTTTATATATATTATTTATATCTGGTAACATTTAATGACAGAGGATGTAGAACATTTTATACAGAATGACCTAATTGCATACTTCCATTGATAAAAAAATATAATTGTAATAGTAAATTTATACTACTGTAACTGTACAGAAAACTAGACTTATATAACATGACATTAACAATTCTAACGCTATAAGGCAACCCTGCATTTTTTATATCAGAATCTAAGCTGAGGCAAAGAATTTCCCATTCAGGCACTATTATTTTATTATTCTAAACAACATAGTTATACTTGTTACACAATTTTAGCTTTCATTAAGTTATGAATTTATTTTGTCTGTAGAGATAAAATGTGTAGCATGCACTAGACTGTGCAAAGTCGAATTGAAAAGATGGAAGATTATACAAATATTACACAAATTCTATACTTTAAATTTCAGTAAATTTTCTACAAATATACCTATCCTTCATGGATCAGTATTCACTATACTTATCAAAATGACTTCCAAATAAATTAAACATGAACAATCACGCAACTACCATTCACTCAATATGTACTTTTAATTTTTGAAATTAAAACTTCAACCTTATTTCAAAATAAACTACCCAATAAAGATATGACTTCATCATGTGAATCTTTAATATACTACACATCAGAAAAAGTATTGATGGTAAACAGTTATTTACCAAATTTATTCATATGTTACATATATTATATAACAGCAAATTTTACTTTATTTTTTTGTATACATGTCATCATACAATGATAGAATCAGTTGTTTCATAATACTATTAGATTATAGGGTTTCATCAATAATCATCCAGTAGCAATATCTATCTGCAAATGCCTCAGTAATTTTTCTACACCCATTTCAAACTGCCAAACTTGGATTGCTGCAACATAGTCTGATGAAATTGAAAGATTTGTAGTACAAGGGCTAGTGGTATTCTAACTTCTCTCTACAAGTTAGATAATTTAGATTAAATAAAGGCTTTATTGATATGATTCTTCATATCGATAAAGCCTTTATTAATGCACTTCATAGCAGTTATTGAAGGTGTTAGACCTCTATAATCTAACACCTGTGTGAAATCTGAAGTGATACATATTGAGAGCATAGACTATGCACATATTCTATGTGGCAAGTGTGATCCTTTTTGCAGACATCTATTAGCATGACTAAATAAATAGCAAAATTTATAAAAGAAAAATCTAATATCACACCTGTTTCTCCCCGAAGAGGTTGTCAGGGAAGTGTAGTACACTCCCAGGTTTCACCAGTGACATTATACACATCCCACCATTGAATTAGTGTGTATATTGCCATAGACCAGAGACAAATCTAAGCTCCAGGTAACTACTCAAAAGTTTAAGTTAGAATAATCCAATAGCACCCAATCCGGGGATCAAACCCAGGACCTCTCGGTCAATAATCAAACAGGTCAGTCTAATAAAAGATTAACTATCAAATATACATATAATTCTATGATTGGCCAATGACATTACACATTTGTGTGACTGCATTTTAACACATTGGGGTTTGTCAATTACAGTTTCCGACTTAAACATAGTTTAGTTTTCTGCTTGTGGCAAACAGATTACTATAGTATTGAATATGAAACAATATTCAAATTTACAATATGTTATCGATACTTGGAATGAATAACATTAATGCAATACATACAAACTATCAAGTTCAGTTTCATTTACAATTTGCAAGAGTACCTGTAAATCTTCTATACTTGATACATATTTGGGTGCACCTAGAAACTCAACAGATTTCTCTTCAAATTCAATTTTATAATTCAGATTCTTAGGACAAGTGACAGATTTGGTACATATCCCATTTGTGATTTTCTTAAATATAATGTGTGATATGATGTGTGGATCGAATGCATGAAAATCATTTACTTTAGTGTCACTCGTTACATCAATCAATGAGTTCAGAGGGTCAACTTCCATTTTAATTTCTGAAGTGATTTTTTCAGTTTGGTTATTATCACAGTCTTGATTGCTTTCAGTGTGCTGAGTCTCATTGGTCTCATATAATGTTTTTGTTTGTAATGACACATCTGGCATATGCTCCTCTATACCTTTTTGGAGTGTGTCGTCTAATATTGAAGGACTCTGTGGTTTTTCCTTTATAGATAATTCTACAATTTGTTCAGATTCATTAGTTTTGTCAACACTTGCAACAGCACTAATATTTTCCACATCCTCAATCAACTTACTCATGACGGTGCTATCAACTTCCATGGGTGTAGATTCTGATATCTTTACAATCTCACTGGGCTTCCCCAGTAACATTGCTTCAACATCACTAGATTCTAAATTACTTTTGAACTCTATTATTACATTTTGATCGTTCTGTTTAGATTCTATCACAGAATAATTATCATTTAGAATGTCCATTATCGAAGGAAATTCATCAACCTTGTTTTCTTCAGTTTTTAATTTCTGTGACTTCTCTTCAGGCTTTTCAGTATACATAAGACCCTCTAGCTCCGCTTCTATCCGATCATATACTTTGTCATCATTGGAAAGTTCATTTTTTGGCAGATAATCTATACACCAGTCCTCTGATGGTAATATGCTCTTATCAATTTTAGGCAGTAGCTCAGCTAAAAGCATATTTCTTAAGCCATCTTTATTATTGTTATTTTTTGGATCTAAAAACATAATAGTATATTGCTTGGTATTTGAAAGTACAGGTTTTGAGTTGTAGTTACTATTTTTGTCTTTGAGGACTGGTGTTTGTTTAAATCCATTACTTTCTTTAAGAACATTATTGGTTTGTCGAATTGTGGAGGATTCATTTACTTTAGCTTTCTTATTGACTAATTGTGAATTATTAATTGGATGTTTATTGTAAGCATTTCGCCGAATTAACACCATGCCGTTTTCGTTGGTTTTCAATCTTGATGTATCATTAGGTGAACTATCTACTTGGGAGGTCGACTTTTTTGTTTTCGGTGACGACACATTTTCGTATTGAATTTTAACTTTAGTGAATTTACCTAATATTTTTGCAAAATCCATTCGCGTCACTATCACTGAACAGTCACGGCATTTTGCTTCTTTATATAACCGCTCGATATTTCGAGCCATTTGTGATTTTCGTCCTCGTTTGACTTCTCGCCCCTTGTAAGCGATCATTGCAACTAAGTTTTTATACGGAATCTCGTTTCATTCACTCAACTAAAAACGTAGCTATCCACATTTCCCGCGCAGGCTATAATGCAAAAAGTGTTCACAGTAAATATCCACTTTTACTTATTTTACGTTACATGCACATCTAACATTTATATTATAGATAGCTCATAAATAATACGACATTCTTTAAACAAAAATATATCGCAACTTTATGAAAAGACACAGCAGTCATATCAAGAACAAGCAAATATGGCGTCTGTGTAGTGATGCACTGTTTACTTTAATGTATCTGCCAATGTCGATATAAACTTCAATATGTTTTACATCGATGTCAGTGCAAATAACAATACGCTATTAAAATAAACTGTGTGACATTTAAATGTTGCATATAAGTATATTACTTTATTTTTTAAAGTACATAACTGCTAATTTGCATAATTGAAATGTATCAATCTCTAATATTTGGGTAATAACATGTTAACTTTAATATTATGTTTCAGTAGTAACGTAAATACTATTTCGGTGAACGTAAAATATTCCATTAAATATTTTTTATATGTAATGTACGCTAGAACAACCGTTCTTTTCGATATTAAAAATACATTACTACAAATAATGTTAAAAATTTAATCAAAATATTACTTTAAAAATGAAGATCAAAGGATTTTTTTATAAATTCGAATTGCGATTTAGTGAACTGTTTCGTCCTGTTCAAAGGAATATCTATAAGATGTAGATAGTACTCTACCGTACGTCCATGGTAGATGGAGCAGGTGGAATCATATTGTTGAGCTCTTGTACATTGCATACTCATTTAGAGAGAAGCTCTGTAAATTATTATTGTATCTATGTTTATTATTAAAGTAAACATAGAAATTAAGTATTATGTTAATACGATTTCCAATAAAAGATTTTGTTTGTGCACATCAATGTTACCTATTAGAATGGCTTAACCTTTTTTTCCATCATATTCGTTTTAATAGAAAGGACAGGCAACCATTTATTTCTATGGAAAGTCCAATGATCTTGTCCTTTGTTAGGGCAAAAATCCCTAAGTAGATTACATGGTACACGACGTATCTTCCTATAACCCAAAGGGTTTACGCAAAATATCCAGCTGGCATATAGAGATTATAAGCGCTTTTAACAGTGCTCTAAGATGGGGCATCTTGTGTTTAATTGTGACCTATTAGTGTATATTATTCAGTGACACTTCACAAGAGATATTTACAAAACTTTAAATAGAATGGAGAAAAATAAATAAAACAGGGGTCGTGTCGTCCAAACATAAACCATCCATGCGACGTCGGAACTCCTTCATTACCTGGAAAGATAGAATAGCATATTTTAAACAATCATCCTACGAAATGGTGGATACCAAAATAATATCTTTAGCTCAGAATTTAATAATCTCACTTAGTAACCGCATGTCACAAAACAGAATATTGTAAACGATCCTCGGCTCTTCAGTTAGGTTCAATACTAACCACAGCACCACAGGGCCGGTCAATTGAATCATATTCTACGGAATCTCATTTCATGAAATTACCATGAAAAAAAGAACTTTTAAATCCACTTCTATTGGCCGCTTACGTGATTATCTTTTGTTTTGACGTACCGCGTAATACGTTTTCGTTATTATATTATATACTACAATGTACTATTGTTATTATCAT
>DWDV01002232.1:0-11862 GCA_018245615.1 Mimoniades ocyalus
CTATTGCCATACACCGGGCACATATCCAGACTCTGAGCCACTACTAGAAAATCTAAATTAGAAAAATTTAGTAGTGCTCGACCCGAGAATTGAACCCAGGAGCTCCCGATCGGCAGCCGCACTTGCAACAACACTACCAACGAGGCAGTCAATAAAATTTTCAACATTGTATATACATACATATATACGAAAAGCGAATTAGATTCATTTAGTTATTCTTAAAATTCTAACATATTTAGTACGGATTTAGCGCATTGGAAGTGAAATCTGGCCAGACAGCAAATTCTGGTACTGTAATCGTTATACATAATAATTTTATGAAAAAAGATTTCTTATTATGAACCAACTGGTGGATACGTACTTATTTATTTAGTAGAGTCACCAAAAATATGTCTATAGAGTCACCAAAAATATGTCTAGATTGTTCTTGATCACCGTTGAATCTGAGCTACCATGTTTTTACACTAAAACGCAAATTCCGTTAAAAATATATCTTCCAATTACATTAAACCTATGTATGTTCTACATTACTTACTATTGCTACATTCATATTCTCTATTTTCCAGATCCATACACAATTACACTGTGACGCCCTTGGGAGACCCCTTAAGGATTCTCCCATACTTCAACAAACGTCTTACATCAATGTTCTTCGTATTCGGATTCAGTAACAACGATACCTCCCCGAGCACCATTATCATATTATCAGCATACTTGAGCACCACAAACACTAATGTAATCTTATTGGATTGGACGGAAGAAGCTCGTATAGGACAATTAGGAGAAGTGCTCACGTACATTTTCCAAAGTGTACCGAATTCTAAAATCGTAAGTAAAAAATATGATTAACACATACTTATTAATATAAATACTCCTTTTATTTTTACAACACATTTGCATTATAAATATTCCTTTAACAATCTGCATTGAAGCAATGAGGTGCCTTATGCTGCAGGCGGTCATACCATTGTGGAGGAGATTCGTGCCTAAGGACATAAACATGGTTGCAAAAAATGTAAATATTAGAGAAACTAAGTAAATTGGTAAATTGGCATTTAATAAAATTATTGCGACAGGTGTTCCATCCGTACATAATAATAAACTTCTTAATTGTTAAGGAATTAAACACACCAGGTGAAATCTCTAGCAATAAATTAATTGATGATTGATTTAGCATTTGTATTACATCTTGTGTATAACTCGTCTACTAATATCGACTGGTGCTAACACCTTGTCCATGTTTCTAGGTCGGGATGCAGTTTGGACAAGCACTGGTCACTTTGATGGAGAACGGTCTCTGTGGAAACAGCATACACTTGGTGGGTCATTCCCTGGGAGCGCATGTTTCAGGATATGCCGGGGAATTCACTCGAAATCACAAACACTATCTTGCTCGGTAAAAACCAATTGTTTATTTTAATATAACGTAAAAATAGACGCACACATTGGTTCAGTGCTACCGTAATCTGGCAGAGGATTCGATTCCAATACGCAGTACGCATAGTTTTGTGGGCAGCACGTTTTTATTTTGTTTTTTTTTTAGAGTAAAATTATTCTATAAAGTAACATATTTCGTCCCATTAATAAAAATGCTAATGGCATCAGCGATTTCCTAAGCATTTTAGCCGGATATATAGTGAAACAATTTAATTTAATGTTCCTCCTTTTCAAATTTCTCTTACCGACCTAACATAATGTCGAATTAATAGATATATAATTTTGACTGTAATACTTCGTCGCTTAACACAATTGAGAAAATATTTTGTCGGAGTTGGTAGTTCGAAGAAGAGAATCATGAGGGACAGTTTTCTATAGAAATATTATGTTTCGACTCACAGTAATACCAATTTATAGGCCACACATATGTTTCTCCAGCATAACAGGCTTAGACCCCGCCGGACCGTCGTTCGAAGGATTCATAAATGTTGGTGGTTTGAACTCCACGCATGCAAAATTCGTTGACGTGCTACACACAAATCCAGGCCTATATGGAACAAAGGAGTCCATTGGGAGTATCGATTTCTGGGCCAATTGTGATTCGGAACTGCAGCCCGGATGTCCAAGTCAGAAATCCGAGAGTGATTGTAAGATTATTGGCAATATATTTAATAGATTTTATTATTATTATTATTATTATATTATCATGCCAGGTGCCTCATGGGATGGGTAAGAAGCGCCGAGTGCCAAGAATGTCTGTCTTTTAAGATGTGACGTATGAATATCTAACATATTTAGTCGAGACAGATGCTCGAGGTCTCAGGCTCCCGTGACCACCTTTAGCACTGCACCATTTGCAATGTATGGTCTTTAATCTGCAATTGTTTTTATACATCCGAACCATCGGATCACCCCCACCCTCACTTCTCATTTTACATGAACACTTTTTTAACACTGAAACCGGCGCGCATGTATGAAGAGAGCGATGAGTGCTGAAGCGCGGCAGGTCTGTGACGAAGGAGATATTTGACTACGCCGTGAGGGAAGCGGTGTAAAGAGATGTATGTACTCTTTTAATACCGTCGTCACTGCATTTTACCTATTGGTTTATTGTTTCTACAAAAAAATAATAATGCTAATTCAGTTTAACTGATAAAATAATTAGTTAAATAAAATTATTATAATGACATGCAAGGCCAAAAGCAACATAATGTAGGTACCAAGTGTGTGTACGACTTTATACCAAGAGTATACCAATCCTATTTGATAATAAAAAAAATAGTCAAAATAATCATGCACTTTAGATCTTTTTAAGAAATTCGTGTATCGTTGTCGGGGCAGAGAAGGAATAACTGCCCCGACCCCGTGCTCCGTCCGTCCCCGACCAAGGAGTCGTGGGAGGCCACAAACCCGGCGCTGACAGATCGCGGACTGGGAATATGTTCGACCCGAGAATCGAACACTGGACCTATTGCTCAGTAGTCGCGCTCCAACCACTATGCAAACGAGGCAGCCGTATTAAATTAAATAATTAATTATATTCTTTTTGGTAGCATTTTGTAGCCATGAGCGTGCATATGAGATATTCGCTGAAGCAGTCAGATCTCCCTCTGCATTTCCCGCTGTCAAATCTGAAGACTGTAACTCTTGGCAACTCCAGAATGATTTCAGCAGAGTTACATTTTTAGGAGATATGGTCGATTATAGGTTTGTATTGGAATTATTTTGCGGCATAGATATCTTTGTTATTATGGTTTATATATTTATAGTAGCGATTACCCGCGATTTCGCTCCCATTTATGAAATACTAACAAAAATTGATAAACTCGCTATATTTTGTCACTTAAGGTTCAAGTTATTTAAAGTATTAATTAACATAATTGAATAATAAATGTTGGCAATGAAAATCGCTTATCGTACAAATATTCAATTACCATTTCTAAATACCACAGTAACTACCTAAATATATTTCTTTACAAAAATTAAGGTTTCTCTTATTCTTAATGTTATAGTTAATTTGTTTACTAGCTTCAAGTAAATCATGCTGTTCATATAATATTATCAATTTTATTTACAATATTGGTCGTTTCCAGTGCGCGAGGCAACTACTACTTCTCCACTAATGGCCGGTATCCGTTTTCTAAAGGATATTACGGTTTACAAAAAAATGTTAAACGACATAAGTAAATTAATAGTACAATCAGATAATTGTAATGTAAATCAATCAATATTAATGTTACACACCCTCCCAATTGACTTGCATATACATACGCTAGTCTATTTGTTACATTACAACACACTGATTACAACACGCAGAAATGGATTGACACTTGTGAGGAATATGTTTTCTATACCTATCACGGACAGTTAATTAGCAAATTATATGCGGATGTAAAATGTTTTCATAGAAAAATAAAACTCAAATATAATAAACTTAAACAAATGCTTTTTGTGCCGTTAGTACCACGTTATAAAAACGTCGTAGTGAGGTGCCTAGTTATTTCTGTAGTAAGTTCTAAGAAACCGGAAAGAATTGCTTGTAAACAATATGACCGCCAAATTGTATTAGCTCATCTTGTAGTATCTTGTTTGATTTTGTATTATAAACAATAAAGTATACGTATTATTGATAAATGTTTTTTTTTCTGTCTGTGACATTTGCTAGCATAGGGCAGGACGCCCTTCAGCTAGGTAGAGTGACGATATGCGCAAAGTGACTGGCAGCGGTCGGATGCAAAGACTTGAAGATCGATAATGATGATAATGAAATTCATACTCCGAGCCACTATTGGATATTCAATCTAGAAAATAAATATAACTTAGAAAAATCCAATACTAGCGGACCCGAGAAGCGAACCGAGAGCTCTCGATCAGCAGTCGCGTTTGCAACCTATCGCTCTAACAACTAAACATCTATAAACGAACTTAATAAGTTTATTTTAAGCTAACTATGTGGTGTGCAGACCCTCTTATACTCATTTACTCACGCTGTCTGTTTCTGTGATGAATTATATTCTAATGATGATTCTAGAAGTATGAACACAGTAACAAATATAGAACAAGCATTCCAGGGCTGTAGGAATAAAGATATTTGGCATTCAGTGCTCTCTGCCTACTCCGTAAGGGACACGGCGTGATGGTAAAAAAAATTATACTGTTAATAAAAGTTTATAATCATAAGTAAATAAGTAATTGTAGTATCGGTTTATGAATGTAAATATTTCACGACATCTATGCCATCAATGTCAAATTATTTATAATATAATAATTATACAGTGTCAAAGATGCAATATAGATGGCGTTATTATATACTAAGTGCAATATGGAAAATACATTCATGTCATACGAAAGTTCATAGATGTCACTACTCACACAACACTTTGTTTAAGATCACTGAGAATATATGAAAAAATAATTTTTTTGGTTAAAAGTTACGCTTTAAAAAGTCAGCTTCAGCGTATTGAAAATCAGACATTAAATTCTATCATGCAATAATGTTTTTTTTACAATAACTCTAAACAGTGTAGAAGTATCATCGGTTGGATACAGCGTTTTACAAGGTCCCGCAAATTATGCGTGTTAGAAAAAAACTGTCCCCCGAAAATGTATTTACCCCCAACGAGCAAGATGCGAGCGATTAGTATTTGATAAACTTTTTTTCATAACATTTATTTTATCATTCATCATAATCATTCGCAGCAGTAGCAGCCTGTTCAAGCTCACTGTCCAACAGTGAACAGCGGACAGTACGCAGTCGATGCGTATAAGCGGGTCGCCAAATTATTTTATCGATGCTTAGTTGCTTACGGCTCATCCGTTAGATATGTCATTAATACTCATTTTTTTAATAGCAATGGGAATTTAAATAAGTTTATGTATTTATGTATATTATAAGTTTATGTTTATGTGTTTACGTATTTATGTACCTAAAGTTACACTTTACGTAACCGCATAATGTGGAACATTAGAATTAATTAAATAACCCTACATACCTCATAGAATTTAACTTGTCATTGAATTATATACTCGTAAAACAGAATAGCTAAACGACTAGCGGTTCGCCTTCAGTCAAGAAAAAAATCAACACTAATTAATTAATAATGCATGTACTGTAAACGGTTGTTAGCGTGTTGCGTCAATTTATTGATAGAATTGCATGTCACTGTCTATCAGAAACTCGTGTATTATTCTCCCTGAGCCGTTCGTGCAGTCGTCAGCGAATCTAACTGCTGAGTTGTAGGTAGAGATGATCCGACTCCCACCTGGTACAATCATATTTATACATTTGTGATCCACATAAGAATTGGTCTCGTATATGGATGTAAAAATGTGTATACATATCTACATAAATATGTATATGTTTATATACTTAAATAACATAATAAACATATTTACATTACCATAATACTTGAATAACATAATAAGTAAGTATATTTTAATTAACTTAAATGTAGGTACACTGCGATAGGTCAGTTTAAAAATGGAAAATCCCCTGGTGACTGTGGAGTTACATTAGAACTCTTGGAGGCGGGAGGGACTCCTGTTAAGTCCTGTTTTACTGAGGTTGCAGAAGTTTTTTAAAACCGTCATCCGTTATGGGAGAACTCCAAACACGTGGAGCAGGAGTTAGGCAGTTTTAGTCAGCGGACGAGTCGCCCTCTTTACAGTCTACTAATCGGCTAGACGGTCAAAGTCATAGTCCGCAGTCCGCATAACTCTGATATTTATAACCTTACACCTGACCCGGCGAACTTTGTATCGGTTAGCAACTTACACAAAAGACTAAACTGTATATTTATAGTATTTACGTGAGGCACATGGACTAAATTGGAGCAAGTAAAAAATATTTGATTTTGAAACACAGCTTCGTCAATTGAATACTTACTCAACCAATAAAAAAGGTTGTTTGAGGTAAATTGTGTAATCCTAACCGCCATCTATTGAAAATTTATAGAACTTAAAATTAAATTCAATTCTTTACCTTAAAAAAACCTTAAAATCTTTCATTGACATCGGCTCAGTGGTTTTAGAGACGTGCGAAGAAGGAGCGCGTACGAAGGAACACCGTGACACGAGATTTTTATAAACAAAGATTGTAATATATAAATCTAGGTGAGTTGTTGTATTTTTCTGTTAAACTTTTATGTTGTGTTATTAAAAACTGTAAGCGGGTTTTATCGTTTTATTTAACCATTAAATAAATAAACAATAACTATTATAAAAGGCGAACTTTTTACCTAGTGGCATATTAATCTGGCATTCTAATTCTAATGAAAAATGATTTTGCAATCAAAAGGAAACTACGTATATTAATATGATTAATGTTTTAATTTATAATTGTCTTATTTTTTCCTGAACCTCGTGTATTCTTGTCTTTATACAATTTTTATTTTTATATGAAAACCCAAGACCAATTATCTTTTAATTTTTAGGTAACGTCAATTTTCAATGAATTCTGGTTGAAATTCTGGGTCGGAGTCGGACAGCATGAATTTTTCTAGCACTATCTCGGAGTTTGGTAATGTGCCCGGTGTATGAAATAAAATCACCACCTATTCCATTTGTGGGACGTAAATGTTACTGGTGAAACGTGAGAGTGTTCTACACTCTTGTGACCACCTGTTCGATGATTATAGGCGTGATGTTACTTTTTTTTGTCAATTACTTCAAAATATATTTTTAGGTGGCATTAATTTTGTTTTTGTATTATGACTATTATGTAAGTGTCTTAAATCAGTTTTAATAAAATTGTTTTCATTCAACCGTTTTAGACACATGCATTAATAACATAACTCAAAGGAATACACAAAACTCTTATTGATAATAGTTTTATTACTGTAAGGCGTAATTTGTGAGGAAGAATATCGTCGAAATCAACACACTCATAATCTAATAATAATAAAGACCAGTTCTTATAGTGTATAGAACGTAAAATCCACGAAGAAATAACTGAGGAAAAGCTGTAAATATTTATATTAATATTTATGTTAATTTCCTTTCAACCTAATAAGACGTATTTCATCACACACCATACGTTTCCTACGTGTACCATAAAAAAATGGTGACATCACGCTTGTCATCTCCGAAGAGGTAGACGGTGGAATATAGTACACTCCCACGTTTAGGCTGATCATATATTCCATAGCGGGACGCAAGTGTACCTACACTCCTCTGCATACATCTCTAGGGAAGCGTTTCCCATTTGCCGGGTTACGACCCGGTACCGGGCCATCAAAATAAAATACCGGGTCGCAACATTCCCGCCTTATTTTAAAAACAATACCTACTATCGCCTTGAAGTACAACCAGACCTTGGATAAAAATTTCGTAATTTTCTGCGATACTTGGATTCTTTAGTATGAAGTAAGCAGCAGCTCCATACTTCGCACTAAAATTTAGTGACTGAATAGGCGATACCAAAGTATGTAGTACGAATAAAACCTTTTTACTATTAATAAATACATATGTCTTATTTTACCCAAGAAGTAGCGAAGGGGCATTGTGGAACTTACTGGGTTATGTCAGAACAATGTTCGGGAAACACTGCTCTAGGGTATTAGAGGCATGGTGTTACTGGCAGCAGGCTAGGGTTGCCAACTCCGAATTTCAAAAACTAGGGTTCGAAGTTAACAAAATCGGGACAATGCAGATTAAATACAGCACGCAGTAAGACAGTAGCAATGGATAATAATTAATATACAGTGAAAATAGAGTAAATCAAAGTCAAGTCCATGCGTAACGTACGGATTGCAAAAGTGGCCCACGAGTTTTAAAACACATGACCTTATCAGGGCGTTTTAAAAATCCAAGTTGCTGCTTATAATTTATCCAGGACATTAATAAAACATATAAAATATGACGGTTGCCAATTCCAGAATAGGATCACCCTTTATTCCATGGTGAGACGGACAATATAACTCGTAAACCGTAGTAGTGTACTACACTCCTCCGCCTACAACTTCGGCGAAATACAGATTTTACACTACGATTTTCCACTCCTTCATCGTCCGGATAAGATGTGATGTACCAAAGATTTACCCAGCATTAAGCCTAGCTTACGTAAACCACTAATCCACCGTAACATATATTTGGTAATTTTGTCCTCGACAATGTTTGTTTATCGTTGCACACAACCGTTGTCACGTCTACTGGGTAAATAAATTGTTACAGCAACACTTCACGCGTGTCCAAGTATGTACTTGTATGTACATTCATTGAAATTGTAGTACGATCAACGTAAATTAACGAGTTCGTCGTCATTGGCATCATCATTATCATTAGTCTGTCTCAATCCACTGCAGAAAATAATCCTAATCTAATAAGGGACGCCGCTCCCCGACCTCGGCTTGCCATAGCAGCATAAAATACTCCTCAAATTCATTGAATAACATTTTATATTTATTATATGCACTTGACGCGTGCTTCCCAACTGCAACTTCGAATTACAACAACTGTTTATTGAAGGGGGAAGTAATTAGACACTTTATGCCACGCACATTATGGCCTGTCTCAATAACCTTACCTAAAGTTAGATCGTACGCGTGGTATCCTAGAAATATTTACGATATATAATATTGTACTCACCTATCTTGATCAAATAGGCCAGATACTGGCTGACGGGGAGTCAGAATCAGAAGTCTCCGAAACCGGCGCGCATGTATGAAGACTGAAGAGTGTGATGGGTGTAGAAGTACGGCAGGTGTGTAAGGATAGAGATTTGGAGATATTCAGGTATAAAAGGACTTTTGTTTATAAAGCCAACTGTATGAGTGACATACTTTTTTTTTGTATGAGTGACATATTGTAGGTAGGTTGATATTAACAAGAATGTACTTACTACCTTATTAGTATACGTAACTAAACGTATTAGTATAAATAATATAATTTATACTAATTCATTTAAATATTATTTTTCGTCCACCTCAAAAGTGAGTTAAATAAAAAATAAATAGGCTGATATAAATTTCCTAAGAGTTTTTTCATTTTCCAATGATATATTTTCTTAACATATTAATTTTCTCAACAGCTTAATATAATAAAATATACGCAGTATAATATGCAAAATGTCATTAAAATCATTAGTAACCATGGAAACGAGAATTAAACAATGCTAATGACGTCGTGTATCGCCCGGCGTTATTAACCAACAATTAATACATTTTAATAATTGCATGTAATTATAATTCTCTAAAGTTAAGTTTAGTGCATATTCGTTGATTTAAAAAGCTCCCAACCATAATTATTGATATCACAGAAACAGTTTCCGAACATTTAATTTCAATATATACAATGTTTTGGACCATTTATTGGACATTACTCGTAATCTTCGGATAATTTCAAAAACGCCCCATTTAAGTAGACAATATGAATACACCTATTGAAATAATTAAATTGACGGGGCTCTATAAATGACGCTCTTCGCATATTCGAATATTGCGCGGTATAATAATAAAACTTTTTATTAAACCATTTTAACGAATGACTAAATTATTGTAAATTTAATATGGCAGACACAAATAGTATTTAAACGTAAAATTAAAAATACAAAAAAAATGTCACTGAAAATTATTTATGACTAGCAATGTTAAGGAACGAAAAATGAAACTAAATCGTTCTTGTGTAAAAAAAAATAGAACTCGTCATCCGCCCTCCATAGAATATAATAATAATAATAATCTTTATTTCTTTACAGTCTTAAGTTACAATCATAAGGGTTCTGGAGCCTCCTTTTAAGCACCGGATCCCTGTATTAGGATGCTCCAAAGCAGATTAGCAGATGATTTGGGGGGATACTGCGCCCCACCGCCTACCCCTTTGGGGACAATGAGACGCGATGTAACGTTTTTCTATAATAATATCAATAAGTTTCAAGCAGTATAATGAAGTACATTCGAATTTCGACCAGCACTTGACCGCTAGTACTAGAACAATTGAAATGAACGCTCATGATTGCTGCCGACAAGACGAATGTTGATGGGGTCCGTTTTCGTTGTTGTCAAGATGGCCGATTAGGAACCGTTAGTGGACAACAATTTGTTGTTATGTCTAATAGCGAATGTGTTTGATTGATGATGGGATAGTTCTCCATTTACAATCATTGTACGTATTTAAACGAAGCTTGTTGTTGGACGAATTGTAAGTCTCCGGAGCGGGCGTGGACAGAGTGATTGTAGATGAAGCATAACAGGCATGTAAGAATAGAAATTTAGCACTCAGTGTTCTCTACCTATCCCGGAAGGGCTTGGCGTTATGATATAACAATATTAAATTCAAATTGAAATGCCATTTATTCAAATTTGGTAGGTATGTACTTCAGAACACTTTTTGTACGTCAAAATGAAACTACCACCGCTTCAGAAAATGCCTCGCTATGGAGAAGCGTTGAAAGTAACTCCATAGGTGTGCTTATGCATATTTTAAAAATACTTATATTAAAATATTATAATATGAGCTAATTTAATGTGGAGTTATTAATAATTCGTATTACTGTTTAAACCGACTTTTCATTTCATAGCGAAGCCGCGCGCCGCTTCCGCCGGAGCCGCATGCCGCAGCCGCAACGACAGAGGCGCGGCTATCAACACGTGTTCCGTTCCAATCGACAACAGGAGCTGTCGAGACGGCATTGATACCGACTGTTGTGCTAACGAGGCCGCGCCGAAACGAGTTTGTATAGTTTATCTGCATCGTTACACTTGCCGTTTGGATTGCTGGATTTAAACATTTTCAGTATATCGACACGGGGAAAGCTGATGCGGTTCATGTTAAACATCGCTGAGTAATTGACTGCCCTGTTGGTTTAGTGGGTAGTTGGTAAGACGCTGTCGCGGGTTGTGGGTTCGATTTTCAGCTGACACAGTTATGTGTTATAAGTGCCGGTATTTTTTTTTATTCAATTATCTACTGTTTATAACACATATTGTATTAAACGTGAAAATCATATCACTTAAGCTAATGGTTTCATCGACTTGATACATCCCGTATATGTAATAGATCGAGAGAAAAGGCAAGAGGAAAAAACTCTCGGAGCTCAACTTATTACAATCGAAGGTTACATAAATGTACTGCACATAATTCTAAGTAACATTGTAATACTTACGTAATTACTAATGCAAAACAGATGAAAAAACATAATCGTATAAAACAGCTAATATATATTTTCCTATCAATTTTAGATTAATCGTTAAATATAGTCATGAGCAGTCATCATTACATTCAGCATTTCATTTATCATCATCACAAGTTCTCGTAACAAGAAAATTCCGCTTATTAAAGTGCATGTTACATTCAAATGGATTAAAATTTTAACATTTACTACCAGTGCATAACAATTACGTGCCTAGCAGTTATAGCCTAGTGGTTTGAAATTCGACCTCTCACTCCGGGAGACCGGGTTCAAATCCTAGCGCGCACCTCTTAACAATG
>DWDV01002233.1:0-11861 GCA_018245615.1 Mimoniades ocyalus
GAGTTGAGTTAGGCGTTTCTCCCTGACTTCCTTCGTTTCATTTAACCCCTTAACGTGCACACTCGAGTTAACTCAAGCGCACTAAACTGGCCAAACTATACACACTCGAGATAATTCGAGCGGTGTTGTAATTTATGCTGCTATATTTTTTTACACTCGAATGCAATCGAATGGAATTGAATTTAATATATCCGGAAGTATTATTTTAGATTTCTACAAATACTGTATATTGTTGTGTCACTGAACTATAAAACAGTTTATTAACATTAATTAAAGATTATAAAACGTTTTTAATATTTAGAAAACGATGAGTTTCGGGGGCCGACTACTGGGTTTTAATTTACTAGTCAAGAATAATTCGTATTAAGTCGTTTCTAGACTTAAGTACGACACCGAAAATATACAGACACAGAAAAGTATGGGACCATCGTAGGTGAATAAATGTTTGGGAATTATTTGAAAATAATCATGATATGTTTTTAAAATAGTTTGAAATTATAGTCGAATATTAAAACGTAAAATCACGCCTGCAATCTTCAAAGAGGTATGCAGTGTAGTATACTTCCACGTTTCACCAGTTGCATTTACGTCTCACAATGGAATAAGTAATGAGTCTGTTTAATTGGATATGAGGTTGATTATGTTAATATAAATTTTAATAATATACAGAACGTGACATACGTAACATCACACCTGTAATCTCCGAAGAGGTAGGCAGAGGAATGTAGAATACTCCCGAGCACACACTCCGAGCCACTACTAGAAAAATTAATTAGAAAAAAATAGTAGTGTCCTACCCGAGATTTGAAACCAGGACCTCCCGATCGGCAGTTGCACTTACAACTAACACCCATTGCCTCGTTGACAGTAATAATATACATAATACGTCGATGCGAATATACGAAAAAATGTTAATCAATCAAAAAACAAAAAGTTTTTTTAATGGTAAAACGATCTCTTAATTACAGAATTAGTAGAATTAAAGTCATTCTTAAAAATGCTAGAACATTTTGATATGAATCTATGTACTAATTATGGGTGTTTAATGCGTAGCAAAATATACCTAACTCTGTAGATATTACAATTACCCAAATTACTTGCTCATGCAATGTTAATATCTATCGATTAATATTCTATTGATATTCGTGGTTCTATAACAAATTGATGTAATATGACTGAGTAATCAACATATTTTATTTTGTGCATAATTACAGAAATGGGAGATAATTTAATGGGGATATGAAATGAAACTCGATTAATTGCGTCATTAAACGTTTATTATAGTTTCAAACATTTAAATCTAGGATCGCTTACATATGTATCACAACAATTAGTTCCGAATCATAGCAGTTTCTACATTATAATCCACATTGGTCCTTTTACGTAACTTCTAGCACACCTTTCAGCGTATATTTAGTAGGTTCATGTAAATGTTGAATCGTGCTTGGTTTGTTACATTTTTCTTCTCGTTTGTCGCATAAGAAATTTTACAGTCGGTCGCATTACAGAATATTTTGAATATTTCAAGAAGCACAGTCAATCTCTTACAGTCCCGTTCGCTATGGGCTTTATACGCCGAAATACTGCTGCTGCGATTCGGAACTAGAAAAGCGAAATATAACAACATAGTTCTCAAGGTATACGGTCTGCATTGGCCGCAGTAAACTCTAGTATAGGTTACATTAAAAACAGTCAATTACAGACTACGAAGCGTCAAAGACGCTAAACTTAACCATAAACGCGCTACTAATTAACACCAAGAAGATTAATATTGAATGTACGTTGACATAATACGCTTAATTCTAGTAACATTTCCAACTTTTAGCTATAAAATTTGAAGTGATTTGCGATACAATTGCGCATTTGAATTGTACTGGCGTAAATAAAAAAATGACATGTTCATTAAAATCAAATGTATCGAGAAAGAAAAAAACAATATGATATTTACAAAGTGGAGCGCATTGGACGGTTTCCATCGATAAGGTCATAATCAGCTAAAAATGCCGTGGTACATTACATGGTACATTATAATTGTGCGTTCGATTCATGTAAATCGGATGTGAAAAATCGAATAGATCGGAATATTGCGAAAAACCATCGACCTAAGTCGTCGTATCTTATTGTTCTACGTATATAATTTGAAAGACTCTCGTCACTCCGGAATACTCAAACATTATTAATTTCGGCTGACTATGACGTGGTTGTTCATGGGTGATGAGAAACAGTTGGTCCAATAGGCACATTACACGTCCAGAGTGTTTAGAAATTTCAAATATTTTTTTTTTGAGTTTATCAAAAAAAATTATGCAAAACGTAAAGAAACGTAAAGTTTTGTCGGTGAATGAAGCCATAGTTAATGTTAGTTAATTACCCATATAGTTGAACGTACATACTTTAGAAATAGCCCGGTAATTATGTATATCATAATAATGAAAAGTTTTTCCTTTAAAGATGTTCTCGCTAACAGACAAGTTTGTGTTTACAGTTTGGCCAAAGTTGGACAATGTTGAATTTAAAAAAATTATACCCTATTCATAGTTTACTTAAAATAAGTTTTGCTAAAAGCAGGTTACAAATAATAGGAACGTGTGCACAAAAGCTTAAAACTAAAAATTTATTGGCATGTCCCAGCTCGTACGAATACGCGCCTAAGCGCAACTTAAATAACCTTATTCTATACGACATAATATATGTTACTGCTGACGCGTAATCTAAGTACACATCAATTATACAATAGAATTTAAGACAGGAACGAATGAAGGTGATTCGTGGGAGTTTTTCATTTTTCTTGCTTTATAACAAATATGAAGATGCTATGTCCTTCTACTTTCAAAGTCTCTTGTAATACGTCTAAAATAAAGTTAGCCAGTTTATGAACTGCTATGTTTAAGAGGTACAAAACCACGAGATGTATTTAAGAGACGATTTCTGTAAAGGTTGATATTAGAAATTATATATAACACCTTATTAACTCATGTCTTCAATTGTGAAACATAAATTGCATAATAAAAGATACAAAAACTTAGCATAATAGAGTTATACACTCCAATATTTAAGGAAAAATAACATACTAAAAAAACTTATGAAAACAAAACACCTACTGAACTATATTATACATAGTATGTTCTAAAACTCACTAGGCTATAAGTATATAAAAAAAAACAAAAAAAAATAAAAAAAGCAAACCAAACAATCACTTGCATGTGATTAACTCTCAAAAACCGTTAATCCACCACAAATAAAACAATAGCAGGAGACTTGCGTGATCTCCAGTAAAAACTAAAACAGTTAATAAAATAAAAAGTAAAATAAAGAAAAGACAAAAAAACAGTCAACATAAAAAAAATAAAGGTCATGAAAAATTGAATGAACACATCTTTAACTATCTTTAACACAAACAATTAACTTATATAATAACTATCTTCAACACAAACAAAATTAAGTTGTAAAATAACTATCTTTAGCACAAACAAAATTAACTTGTAAAATAACTATCTTTAAAAATAATAAACTATAATAATCAACAAACAGATGTCAGTATCCAGCGAGCCCCTTATCATAAAAAACTACCTACATATACTTAAACATAAAATTACCAAGCCGCTAAATTATATTTAGAAGCTGATATTTAAAATAATCCAAACACCTTATTATGTATAACAAACTACGACATGCTTACAACACTAGAAATGTGAATATGAATGAATAATAAACTATCAAATAACCTAATGTTCATGAACTTAATGTTCAATAAACAGAACTAATTAATACATAGAACAATAACTACAAAGAAGCAGTCTGGCTGCATCATACCCTATTCTGTAAATTAATGAGGTTTTTGCGTTGTATCTTTTTGAAAATATTACAAAAAAAAGTAATTACATTTAACTTAAACATCTTACTAACTAGAATTACAACACTCTAACACTTATATCTACAGATTTGTTAAACGCCTTATTCGGGTTTTCTAGTATCAGTTCGGTATAGTTTAGCTATCGTGGCACTCGGAAGAACTGCGGTCACTCGGTCGTGTTGAGCCGTCGATGAGTGCCAAAGAACAGAGATGTTGCATCAAAGATTTTAAAAAACACACTTTTACCAACAACTCGGATATTAACAATTTTATACACACACTCTACATACTCCACGCATGGTGTCCCACTTATCTAGTCGTCGGTATCTCAGAGAAGCCGACAACTGTCCTACTCCATATTATTTAACAACAACAATATCTGACGATTAAGGCGACGAATAATATCCAATTATTCAACATTTACCACAAGTTTTTTACAATGGTGTCTGGAATCAAATCTTCGTTTAAAATTTTCAACGTATGTAGAACAATTAGGTACTGTGACAGTACAAATATTAAAAAGGAGAAGCTCGGAGATATGTGCACAGTGAGAACCTCAAGCGAGATTACAATTCTTTTTCTATTTGTTCTTGACATTTTTAACATTACTTGTTTGTAATAGTTACACTGGAGAAATAACTGAATGGTCTAGAAGGGCTTAAGCCTGAAAAATAGATATTAACAAAATACAAGATATATAAATAAAATGGAAACTAAAATCTGAAAACCCAAAGACATTAAACTTGACCTAGTTGTATTATGCAACTCAATAATATTACTAGAATTTTACACACAATCAGTGAGAAAATATCATCACACGTCATTTGTCAATTGATGGGTAGTATCGCTATTGCGACTCGTTAAGTGCGGTTACATCAGAAAATTTAATACAGACCTTAGAGACCTTTAATAAAAGGTACTTAAATGTAAAAATGTAAAGTATTACCTAAAATATCACATTTGTGCAAATTTCATAGGCTACCAAAAACGCTAAGGTTCGATTGAAAGGGCGTACGTACAGTTTTAGAAAAAGCGAAATAGAATTATTACTGATCGAAATGTTTTATGAATTTACATAATACTTCCCATTCGAATAAGTAAAGTTTGAATAAATTCATTAACGTGCTGGTTTTCAAAATTATTTGGGTGTCCGAAAGGTAATGAAAGAACATGTGTTTAACAATCTCAAACAACGTATAAAAAAAATCCCAAAATCACCACGATTATTCAAGAAGCCGTTCTTATATATCTTCACGGTTTATTTTAGTGTGGTGTTAACCTAAGAATCGAACTAATAAATCTCATTTGTAAAAAAATCGACAAAAAAACATGACAAAATCAGAAAGTAAATTTATAAAATAAAAATTAAAACTTAAAAATTAGGCGTTGTACGTACTCGTACTCTAAATAATAAAAATGTTTATAAATTTACTATAGCGAATATGATCAAGTGATCTTTTTATAAAAAGCCTTAACAGGTAGGAAAAAAATTGTGAATATATCTTTAGAAGATAATTCAACAAAATCTAATCTAAATGTATGTATATACAAAGAGCACAAAGTGAAAAATTAGAATATTCAGTAAGATTGCTGTTAAAAGTTTTGTGAGTGTATACACATGATTATATATGTAGCGGCTTAACTTACGTATGTTTTTTCGGCATGGTTTTACTAGTTTCTGTCCTATTAGGTCTTTTTAATTTAATACATTTTTAAGGACCTGACTAGTCCGATATTCTTCGTAGGTAATTCGGATTCAGGAGGTCATATTTCATAAGCTCCCGCCGAGTGCAGCGAGGTCGCGGCGGAGCGTAGTCGGGCCATCCCAAAAAAACATCTAACTAATAAATATCATATGTAAAAAAATCGCAAAATATAACATAAACTAAGACAGCCAACTTATAAAATAAAAACTAATTCTTAATAATTAGGCGATGTACCTACTCTTAATAATAAAAAACTTTATATATTTACTTAAACGATCATGATCAAGTGATCTTTTTATAATATAAAAATCTTTCCATAAAAAGTGCAGCGAGGTCGCGGCAGAGAGTAGTCGGGCCATCCCAAAAAAACATCTAACTAATAAATGTCATACATATGTAAAAAAATCGCAAAATAGAACATAACAAACTAAGACAGCCAACTTATAAAATAAAAATCATTTTTTAAAAATTAGGCGATGTACCTACTCTTAATAATAAAAAGTTTATATATTTACTAATACGATCATGATTAAGTGATCTTTTTATAATATAAAAATCTTTTCATTAAAAGTGCAGCGAGGTCGCGGCGGAGCGTAGTCGGGCCATCCCAAAAGAACATCCATGAATTAACTCAGGTCATACATAAACATTCAGTGAGATGGCTACTGTGCCGAGTGTTTAAAATATTATTGGTGTTTTTTTAAGGCAGTTTTCGTCAATCGTCGGAGTAATTACATAAACTGCGAACATGTGAGTTGTTTATAATCCTATAAGATAGGTAAGTATTTTTTGCGTTAAAAATATTACATATTAGGACTGATAGTCTGGTGCAGTGATTTTAGATACTACATAATAACCCGGTAAAAGGTAATCCTGGACATCGGCACATATGCTGTTTAAATCTTTATACTTTGGGTGTTTTACAGGACAATAACCGTAGTGCTTATTACGTTTAGCGCGAAAGACAATTTTAAATATATTGCTCAGTCTTACCGCATATTTCTTATAAAATTATTTACTTTTAGTCATTTATGCTGGGAATTCATTGTTTAATTCAAAATGTTTGCAAATTTGGTTAAAACTTTCGTTATACTATTGAAAAAACTAAAGTTATGCTAAATAACCTACACAACAATATAATCTTCATGTATCTAAAATATATTTTGAATTTGGGGAAATAAATAATAATTAGAATAGAAATGTGTTTGAATCAGAAATTCGTTCGATATGTCTTGTACTTGTTTTATAATCAGGATTTTCGTATAATGTGTTAATGTGTCTTTAAAAATAGGTATAAATATTTGATTGTAATTAATAATTATTTTCACTGGTGAAAAATTCATAGTTCTGTATATAATCAATTTGATACTGCTTTCTATAAGTGATCATATCACAATCATCGAATGACGGTAATTTATGCTTTACATCATCGAACTTAAGGGATTACGTATGCATGTATTTTACGTATTTTCTTCAAAAATGGGACTCTCTGAAAATACCAAAAATACAGATCGCACCTCAGTCGTTTTATTTGGCAAGCTGATATTATTTGGCACCGTTTAAACGAAGCTGGAACCCAAAAAGGTGTTTTCAACCGACACTGATAGCATTGTATATAAAGGATGGTCGTTTTCAGAAAGTCCTTCATGTTTACGCTTTTACACAGTCAACAGAACACGATAGTCGTGTGGTACCCGAATAGGTCTTCATTGTTACGAAACACATATTGTACATTACTAACTATATCTACTGTGACACTTAGATTCAACGGTTAAATGCATATTTCGAATATAGACACCAATATATATGCAATGAACTTAAATTATTATTATGAGTCGAATACGATTATATGATTATATATGTTAATGATTAAAAATAATTTATATGGATCACCGTTCGATTTCCCGTTCTGAAGAGATGTTCTTAGTTATCCCAGTTGTCGTAGGTAGAATCGGGGTAGGCCCACGGCGGGCGGCTAGAGGTGTGCGAAGTCGTGCGGTTGGTACGTGCGTCGTAGCTGAAAATATAAAAGGGATTAGATTCAGAAGAAGTTTGCTTTTATTCACGGCGTTACAATATAAATAGTCATGTTATCCGCCTGTAAGGTATAATACGTAACGTGACAAGACTTACCGGGTTTCAACTTGCATGAATCCGGTGTTCTCGAAGCTGTTAGAGGTCGACTGCGTGGGTTCCACTTCAGCGACGTGCCACGCCAGTAAAGGATCGGAGAATCTGTTAACGTATGAGATATTAAGTGGCAAATACTTTTTAATGTACTAAGTGTAATGTATTAAGTGGCAAAATTAGTTTTAATGTACTCAATACTGTGTTTTTCTAAAATCAACGATCAACTTGAGTAGAACGGACACTAACTAATCTGAACTAAACTTATAACTTTTAGTAACTAGATTAACATACAAACAGTATTATTTATACTATTCTGTTATCAATTAATACAAAATATCTAATGGTTAATACAAAAATGATTTATGACAAATAGTTTTATTAATAACAAAAATTAACTCAAGTAATCAATTGTGTTGATGAGACTATTTCTGGATTCTTACTCGAAGTCGATTATAGAAACTTAAGAAGGATAGCGGTCGTTTATCTCTGCTGATTATTAACATGTCACTTGCTTCACATAAAGAGAGAAGATAAAAATCATAATGTGGATAAAAATATTACTGATCGTATCCTCCATACAGTCCGTCTCCTTCGAAGATGTTTCGATCAGGTCGCGGTTGTGTGGTGGTGACCGGCGGGATGGTAGTGCGGTCAAAGGGGTTGGGCGGCGGCGGAGTGAGGGCGAGCGGCTGCGTCGGATTTATCTCGAGAGAAGAATTCTTGATGCCATACTTGAAGTACATCACCAGTCCTGGAATGTGGGAATACATCGATTACAAATATAAACACAACATTCATTTTCTTTACATATCTTGAACATAATAATATGTTAAAGGGTTTCCTAAATCGTTTCTGCTACAGACTGCGAAAGAGTGGAATTTTATCTAATTTTTTAATACCTCTAAATTTAAGCATTTGTTTTGTTCCGATTATGACGACCTAAATTTAAGAATGAATAGGCGCTTCCCAGGCTATTCTAAGTATGTTACAAGCATTAAATTGGCTTTATTATATTATTATATTCAGGAAGGCTAGATACACTACAGGTATGGCATTGCTCGTTTACAATAATTCTAGTAATTAAAAAAACAGTACCAGAATGATGCTATTAAATAACAATCAACAAAATTTAAGAATTGGAAATTTAAGGCGGAATAATCGGTAAATACGGACATACTGTATAGGTAAATTAAAGCAGATATTCTGCACCGATTGAGATTAAGACTTGACGTTTACGGGATATTATGAAATGTAATTCCCTACAATAGAGCCATTACATTGGCTTGTTGCCATTTAGTTAGCTATATAAACAAAACCAAGCCTTAGAAAAATTCATACATTTATCTGAAATATAACTTTTTTTATATCAGTTATGGTAATAAAATAATTGGGTTTTGATCTCAAGTCGTTACTACGTCGTGCCGTAGCTTTATAGTACGCTACGCGTCGTAGCCGATTTAGCAGTTGTAGCAGATTTAGTGTTTAAAATATAATATTATTTTGCACCTATGTATATTTATTTAAAGTCAGTAATTTAATTTGATTGTCATTGTATAATTGGCTAATGGGCTATTACAGTTTACAAAATATAACATAACTTAGGAATTTACAGGTAAGGACGCGCAATGACCGATTTTTTGTAAATTATATGCGATTTTCGTGGGTAGTGTGCCAAAAAATTCGATGAACTAAATTTGATATATTACACTACGTACTATATAAGTCTTCTACGTCACCGCTTTTCTAGCAATGTTTTATTTCTTGCGTTTACACTTTTATAATATTTGCTTGTCAATTAAAATGTATGCCGGTAATACTTTGTGTTTTTTTTTATTCTCACTAATTATTACTAACGTGTGACGATCTTTCCTAAGCTATTGTGAGCTTAATATTGAAGAAAAACATCGGCCGCGTTTCCCAGAGTGCATTGTTCTTTTATTACTGTGTACTGTCCACCAATTCGTGAAACATATTGTTGTTTTACTTACCAAAGATCATCCAGATGATGAAGCGCACGAGAGTCAGCACGGACAGGTTGAAGATCAGATACATGTTGATGAGGACAGCGATGGCCGGCACGAACGGAAGCCCGGGAGTAGCGTATATCAGAGCAATTCTATAACAACCAAAACAAATTCCACTTTGTTTTAAATAGTTTTATATTATTGTCGACCTCCGCTAAAAGGTAAATATATTTTTTTGCTTATCGCATACTGATTTTTTATCATACAGGCTAGCTTTTGGCTATGATCCTACCTAGTGAAAATTTCAGATGCTTCCTAAAATGAAGTGCACAAAACTACATTATGCAGTCGGACCCATTGTTTATACTATGTACATTATTGTGGTTGTGTTTTGTATAAATACACTCAACGGTTCGACAATATACGCACACATGTGCATTAGTCGCGATCCTAAAACAGACCTCTTATGAGCGGCGAGTCGCGATAGAATATTGGAAATCGGAAGATATTATTACAGAAGTTAACATTAGGCGTTTATAACAAAGTGCGATTTTAACACTCGATAGTTGATCGTTTGTGCAAGATAAGATAAGGATAAGATTTAAGAAACTACAGTTACGGTTCTGAACAATTTTACCAGCCAGCAATATACCAATGGTTCTTTATTCGCTAGGGATTTTCTGCTACCATTTAATTTACTGATAGACTGTTATAAACTGTGACAACGATATTTTAAGCATCATAATTTAAATTTAGATATCTGTTTTTCTAATAATAAATTATCAAAATACTTGCTCCATTTATATCGATGTAATATTTTGATATTCTTCTTTTTAATTTAATATATTACATTTAGAAAGTTGATACCTTGAAATGAAAGTTAATATGGAACTCTTGTTTAATAGGTACCAAAGTTATGATATAATTAAGTTAAAATTGTGTTCAAGATAAATTTACCGGTTTTGCGGTTGACGAGATATCACAAGCAGAATGATGACAATGCCCAGGGAAAGCAAACCCATGAGCATCGCGGTGAAAGTAGAGGTGCCAGGATCGCCGTACGCAGCCAGCAGGTCGGACGCTACCATCATTGTGAACATCACGCCGAAGCAACGTATTACGTACATACCTGGGAATATTGTTAATATTATTATATCATCATGTCGGGGCCCTTGAGGGGTAGGCAGAGAGAACGTAGAAGAGGCACGTTCAGGTCTGTAGATATAGAAATTCTTGGCACTAGGCGAGCTCTGCCTATCCGGAAACAATTAGTGAGTACTGGATTTCAAAAGGATTTTGATGTTAAGAGAAGCCAAAATTTAGTATGAGAAATCGCATTGTTCTTGCAACAGCTGCTAAGCGGAAGTATTCTTATTATCCTGTTTGAAAAAGGCACAATCTACTTCCAACTTACATCTGAAAATACGCTCTATCTCGTTTAGGTAGCCCAATATTAGATATTTTATTATTGTTACTGGGAATTGGTTATTTTTGCTAAAATGTTACACCACTGTAACTATTTTTAACATACTTGAAAAGGATAAAAAAATATTCTTACGTTAGAAAGATGCATTAAAAAAAAATTGTTAGCTGTGTCTGTGGTCCGGAGAATTGTATCGCCTCGGGCCGAGGCAGTAACAATACTGCTCTAAAAGCTCGGGCTGCACTCCCTTATATACCGTCCGCATAATGCAAATAACAATAATGTGATGCATTGAAAAACTGCATTATCATTGGAATACTGTTTTATTTATGCGCTTCATTTCATATTCGACCGACATTTGACCGTTTTCAGTTACGAATGAGAAATGTGCAACGTTATTGCGCACAATCTGTCAATGTTTACGTCTTTTATGTATCAAATGTGCATTATAATATAAGAACATGACATATAAAAAAACACCATTACGAAAACACTGTCCCTTGTATTTTGTTCTTAAAAATAACTTCATATATCTATCTCACTAATAGATTATTAGATCATCATAGAATTTCGATTCATTTACATTAGTATATTAATATTTTAAACGCGCGAATAATTACCAGATATGTTTATAAGGGGGAATGTTAGCAATGAACTCCTAATAGTACCAGAGCCTACGACCAAAACCATGTATCATAGCAATACGGTCAAAACTGTATAAAATCGTTAGATTATATGATTCTGAACCCGACTTGGTCTGGAGTAACGGTCAAAAGTGTAGCAAT
>DWDV01002234.1:0-11855 GCA_018245615.1 Mimoniades ocyalus
ATTATGTTTCGTAAAAAATTAACAGGATACCTGGATCCATTAGGAACATGGTGTTAATAAAATAGTCTGTCCACACGTTAGCATTTATAAGTCCACAGTGGCGTACGCGCCTCCCTTAATTGGTGGCTGGCATCTCAGTGACGCAACCGTCCGATCCGAAACTAGGCCGAGCCTGGTAACCGCTCTGACAAACATACGTAATACATTTCTAAATGTGTACCTACTTTTGCGGATAATCTTACACCCAGAGACAAAACAAATAGTCTTGCTGTTTACATAGATTATTTGTCATAAACGTGAATTTTTTCCATCCGGGTCCGTAACAGTCCGTATAGGGGGCAATGTCTCTTTTTTCCGTGTCTCTTTAATTCATCCTGAGAATTGAACATTTCCATATTTCAATCATACGTTCTTTTTATTAACTTCTAATGAAATCCGAACTAGTGTCAATATTTGGACATATGATAATGACTTGCAAACAGCACTAAAATATATCCAAATACTGACACTAGTTCGGATTTCATTAGAAGTTAATAAAAAGAACGTATAATTGAAAATTAAAGTATTGAATTAGTTTGCTATGTAATGAATATAGAGAGTGACAATTTTAGAAGAAGCATATCAGGTCTATAATGACTGATATATATGTATGGACGGCTCTACCAACCCTGTAAGGGACCTCGCTTGACGGTACGTTAACGACAACGCAATATGAACAACCAATTAACTCTTCATTCACAACGAACACCTACATTACTGTAAGGTTGCAAATCAAAAAGGCAGACGCAAACTGACCGCGTGATGCCTTATCACAATGGACTGACGTGACTCTACACGAGTCATATGACACTTTATCTGGTCCATTTCATTGATCTCACTCAAGATTCGGCACAAGACACTTCAGTGTCAAGTGCCGGGATCGCTGATTCTCTTTTGTGCTCGTGAAATTCGCCGATTACATTTATTGACTAATGATTATGGGCGTAACCCCTCAGGGGAGGCTTATCTTCGGCTGTGGACTACAATAGGCTAGTGTTTTGCTTTAATTCTCACGCGGTTTCGGGTAAAACCCGTATCTAAAAATGATGTGTGAAGAGGGTTGTAGACATATTTTTCTTATCTAGACGTTTACTGTTGTATTGCGCTGATGGGCGAGTCGGGAGTCGTCGAAACTGGCTGCCTGTATGAAACGAATGACGAATGCAGAAAACGTACATCGCATGTTCAATGATAGCAGTGATATTTGGCACTGGGTATTCTCAGTGTACCTACCCCGTAAGCGCCCTGGCGTAATAATATCAAAATAATACGCAAACGTGCAACAATAAAGATGTTAAAATTACATTTGCTCTGTACGTAATTCACGAGATAACATTATTTTACGACGCCTATGATTATGTGAATTAGCGTATTATGACTAATATGTCAAATTGGCCCAGTTGAGTCTAAAGTCAGCAGTAGATACTCAAATACTGCTTTATTATGTGTAGGTGTCATTAATGAATGTTTATGATTGAGACACACAAGCAAGACATGCGGGATGAACGCACTTGTGGGCGTCAATCAAATAATCAACATATAAAAAACAATCGTTCGTCTCGCGGACACAAGTCTGTTCTCGTAATAAGAAGGATTGAGGCGATGGCTATAGCCTATAAGATCTAGTTAAAATTATAATTTACAACGTTGGCCAAGTGCGGATTGCCACATTTCACACGCCTTGAAGTACACTATGGGGAACAACAAGTGCGCACGTTCCCTTACGATGCTTTCCATTAGCGTTTCAACAAGTGATACTTGAATCTCAAAAACGAACACGACGCTGTTAATAGGCGCGCACTAGATTTTAAATTCAGGACCGCGTGTTGACATGCCAAATTGTAAAGCACTAGCTTATGATTGAAAATATCACATTTGAAATCGTTACTATTATTATTTTTACGTTTACGAATCGTTCGTCCCATATCTAACATTATACTTAAGTTTTTCCATAATATTAATACTATTTTCATTTGCCTAATTAAAGCTTCATTTTACCTAAGTAATTAAACATGAGAATATCTCAGAAGAACGTCCACTATGAACGCTCGGTATACGTAGGAATGATTGAAGGTCTATTTTCAAAGAAACTGGTGTCCCCTTGCTCTCTACCCAACACTTGGCTTACTAACCCTTTATTCTGGATAATATAGTCGCCTAAATCTTAAAATGTCTAAATACACATATAAGGAACTTAAGCAGAGACTTACTATTCGATCTGGGCCAGCCATTAATTTAAATCAAGTGATAATCAATTGTAAAATTAATTCAATTGCATAAATAAATTCGTGAATCGTGAATTCTTTAGCCGTTTTATCATCTACTGAATTTGGCATTAAAATTGTTTATTAAGCTTTAATCCCCGCTGAATACTTGTTATATAAAAAACAATTTGATAATTGTGACATATGTCACAATTATCAAATTGTTTTTTAATGTTGATAATATTAATCTGTTTATTAAAAACTTTAAAAAGTAGTCTTTATATTCCTTATTTAAATATCGCGCCCACCGCATTGTCTGTGATTTAGTATAACTTGATACAGAGAACGAGTGCAGGGGGTAAAAATTTATATATGTATTATGTTAGCCATGTGCGTTAGAAATACCTATATAATATAACAAATTCATTGTTATGTATGTACTGTCAATATACATTATAGTCTATAGTCAAAGAGTAGCGCAAAGTTGATGCTTCTAGAAGTAAGCTGGTGTACATGAGGAGCTCAATCGAAAAATTCGAAAATTACTTAACAAACAAGTTGTTTTTCACCGTTACAATATAATTGTTTTAATGTTCACTGACTCATTAAGTTACATAAGTTACATGAAAAATATTAAATTATATAAATTATTACGTACACTCATGTAATAATTTCTTTGATACATCGCTTTAAATAATACGTTTTTGTCCACTTTATACCTATAACTTTCTCGTGGGCGGTAAACATTGTACGAGTAACATACGAATTTTATTGTCGTTGTTATCTGGAGACATCGTTAGGGAAATGGCGTGACTAATAAAAGCATAAATAGGTACATACATTGTTACATACATTGTTACATGCAAATATTTGGCCGTCGACGTTTATAGGGAAACTCCATTAAACGATAGATGCTATGTTCTGATAATAAATGTGATAACACGTCGTTCAGTCGTTAATACACCCACGTGATCTCGAAACATGCAAGTATATGCTCGAATATGATGTTCGAACTATGGGATTAATGTTATAAAAACCACCGACCGAATCTGTAGCCTTTATATAAAACGACCATCAACAGCAATAATTGTCACACTGTCAAAATATTTCATTTTAAACAGATTTCTCTTACAGTTATCTTTTCCATAGACAATTTTTTTTTTTGGTGTGGCAGCAATTTTGACAGATAAATTGTTTTTTTATTGAATATTTTTGCATTGCCACTGGTAGTTTAAAATTGGGTATAAAATAATTAATGGCGTATGACATAAATATGGATTTAAAAGAATATGGAAATAGTATTGATTCAGACGAAGATCTCCAAAGCATTGCGACAACAGTGAGTTTAACAGTGATTGTCGTTCCATTTACAATTACAGCAATATTATTGATGTTATTAATTTGGAATTTCTACAAAACCAACAAGGCTATGTGAGTATTACGATATAGTTATATATTGTCATTAGGTATTATAGCAACTGCCTCGTCGGACTAATACTTGCCGAGCCGGCCTTTGATCGTAAGATCCAGTATACAATCCCAGGGCCGGGCAATTATTAGCTTTGTCTGACTTGAAATTCCCCGCAGTAGCTCAGCGTCTGGATTTTTGTCCTGTGCATAGCAATGGGCTTCTCTGCATACATTTTCAGGGATTACAGGCGTGTTGTTATGTTTGGCGATTTCCTTTCCGTTAACTTTTCTCATTGTCTACTGAACTCACCACTGTTTTATTACGTGCGAAAAAGTAATTAAAGCAAAAGTTAAAATCTTGTAATTTTTTATTGAAATTGGAGGTGTGCGATGTACCGTATAATGCATTCGTATTTCGAAGGTGAAGTCAAGGAAGCGCAGATCACGACAAAGCCATTAATGTACCTTAAAATAGCCCAAAAAATGCTTAGTCACCTATTCATAGAACGTGCACTTAGTAAAACTCTAGAGTAAAAAATTGACGTCTGTCTTACTTATTTTATCAAAATTATACATTATGCACAAAATGGAACGTCGTCCGATAGAATATAATATCGATAGGATATAATATGTATCACTAATCATTATTTTGTATGTGCTTGTGTGATTTTTAATTTCACTTAAACATTTAATTTTCACAGATAGTAAATAATATCTTATCGTCCTTCTTAGATAATACTTAATTGTTTTGGTTTTAATTTCAACCGAATTGTACGTATTCTGCCCAACCGGCCAGTGTTAAATTGTATTTAAACAATATATTTTGCTGCTTTTTTCTTGTTCTTTATCGTGCCGTGCAATGGCTACGGTGCCGTTGCTACTAGTTTGTGTTTTAATTATTGGGATTCTTATCTATTTAGTTGAACTCATTGTCAAAGACCGTAAGTAGGTTTTAAAATATTTAATTTAAAAAGTCATACTGATGACCAATGACGTAGCGTGCCTGGAGGGGTCCTGTATCAAAATTAGTTAGGGGGCCCAAATGAAGGGTAAAGGTTTCCTACAAAAAAAACAAAAATGATTGCATTAAATTAAAATAAATTTGGTCGATTATATTCGCAAGTTAGCGCTTCCCCCTAGAAATAACCGTTCAAAGATGTTGCCAACTGTAGGGCGCGCGCTTAATCCGGAAAAAAAGATATTACTTTTTTTTACTCATATCATTTCATATGTGAAAACTCTATAGGCACTTTTTAAACATTTTTTTTTTCATGTTTTTTCCTGGGAAGTACGAGATTAAATGACATTGTGGATAACATTTTACTAATTTTGCTTACACACGTTAGGGGCCTTTGTACGTAAAAACAAGACGTAAAAGGAAAATTGATTTTGTTATTTAAATATGGGTAGGTAGGTATTTTTAAGTACAGTACTTACATTTATTAATAAAATATCTGCTTTTTACTTGTATCTATTGTTATAAAACTTAAATTATAACTACTTGTGACTTGACCACGACTTTGTGACACCCCCTGGCGCGTAAGCTGGATCCGCTCTTGCCTCTGTAGCCTGGGGCCCCGTATCATTGATACGACTGATACGGTGATAGCTGTGCCCCTGCTGATTATTATTCTTATTGGATTTAGAATTTGGAATCCGAGACTCACGTCGCAGTGAGTTGTAATTTTTCATAAAGTCTGATTATACAAGTTTAATTTCCACAAAATAATGTGTTTTTTTGTATTTAGAACGGAAATAGAATTGATTTGAAATCCTCAATCATAATTAAAAAAATATTTTAAACGTCCGGATATGGAACACGTTAATAGTAACTAAGCGACATTTAGTCAAAGCAAGCATTAAAAAACTAGGTATAACAAATTATTGAATATATAGTGTAAAGTAAAGAAGTAATAAAGCAGGTATTTAAAATGTGCCACAAAAGAAAATGACGTGTTCGGTGACAGCTAAGGCCATTGAGTTTCGTACAATAGGATTGTAGCACGTGCCACAATGCTTGCAGTCTATGATGACGTAACAGACACGCTCATTAAACAATTATGTCCGGTGTTTTAAATGTACTTCGTAATTGCTTTTATGTTTTAGCATATTTTTATTAATCAACTCCGCTTTTACTCATTTTATTTGTAAAACTCTTTTCTCATTGTATTCTCATCCATAGCTGATTATCGCTGTAAATATTTTTGGAAAGGTCAATAAATTCTCAGTAACATTGTTTATAAATTTTATCAAATACTTTTCAAATGCGAATGTAGCGCCAACTTGTGTCATGTGGCGACATTACGTCTTATAATATCTTTGTACGTTACGTTCTGTAATCATAGATGTCACCACAAATCTTACATTTTTGTCTTAAATATGTATGTATTTAAAACATAACATATAATATCACGCCTGTAATCCCCGAAGAGGTAGGCAGAGGAATGTAGAACACTCTCACGTTTCACCAGTTACGTTTACGTTCCACTGTGGAATAGGTGGTGAGCCTATTGCCATACACCGGGCATATATCCAGACTCCGAGCCAGTACTAGAAAATCTAAATTAGAAAAATTTAGTAGTGCCCGACCAGGGAATTGAACCCAGAACCTCCCGATCGGCAGTCGCACTTACAACCAACACAATCAACGAGGTAGTCAAATGTATGTATTTGATATTTATTAAAACCAAAAATCATATTGGCCTTCAAGTAATTTACTTTATTTGACGTTTAATAGTTGGATCAAACAATAACGGCTACCATAGTGTCGCTCATCCGGCAGTGTTCTACAGGATACATTTTGGAGAGTGCGCGCAGGAATTACACAATTTGATTCCTTATATTCATTCCTTTCTATCCATTCATCCATTCCTTTCCATCCATCCTTTCCTTTCCTTAATCGCACATCTAGACGCTCGGCGGGGTATCGCTCTTATCTGATATATGTATATCCCAGTATGGATATGTATATCCCAGGAGCCAGAACGAAACGGTTTAGCTCCACGCTTTTTATCCAGACGGCCAAAGAGTGGAACGTTCTGTTTGCGTCTGTTTCCAGTCATATATAACCTAAGTCGCCCCAAAGCAAGGGGGAATAGGCTTTTACTAGGCATGCGTGCTCCGTCTTAGGACGCATCTCCGCGTACCATGAGGCGGGATTGCGGCCAAACGCTAGTTTATCACACGTCTATGACATAAAAAAATTCTTGATAACACTGTTAGATACTGCTAATTTTTGGTTTATTTGGACATAAAAATATAACCTTGAAATGGTTAATGATTCAAAAACATAATGTCACCCCTATAGTACATGAAAGGGTAGACGAAAGAATGTAGTACACTCCCATGTTTCATAGCTTACGTTTACGTCCCACTATGAATTCGGGGGTGAGCCTATTGTCATACACTGGGCACAAAATCAAACTCCGAGACACTGCTAGAAATTTCAAATAGATTTAGTACTCGAATAAACGTGTATCATTCTAAATATGAACGAATCATCACAGGTTTTAAATAATTTGTTATTAATTTTAAACCTGTAACGATGGTAACAGAAAAAAATTCATGCCCCTCTATCACAAAACACTATTGACGTCACGACACACTGTGTTAACCCTTTCCCGATACCAAGCCTTACCTTGTAGATAAGATACTATTATCGATATAACAGAGAGCTTTTTTTTCATTATTAGCACCTCAAATATATATCAGTGTAACGGTTAAACGCGTTTAGTTTCCTTGCTTCGCTCATTAAAAAACTAGAACGTCGAATTTGAAAAGAAATTTTAAAAATCGAACGCCTATTACGGAGTACAGTTAGACAAAAAGTTTAGGATATCTTTCGTCGTACAGATGGATGTTCAAGTGATACACATTTTTCTTGCGGTGTCATGTTCTGTAATACTTTTCGTATGCATTTTTCTTCGCTTCTGTCTTCTTTTATGTTGGAGTAAGTGATAACAAGGAATTTGTTTATAGATAATCGTGGCAAAACGTAACATCACGCCTGTAGTCCCCGAAGCTGTAAGCAGAGGAGGAGAGTATACTTATAGATTTCACCAGTTATTTTATAGATAATGATTTAAAATTATATATACAATAAATTACAACAAAATCGATTTTCATCTCTTCTTATTACGCATATCTCGTAAAAAAATCACGCATATTTTGGACAAATTTATAGAGTATAATCAAAAACTTTTTTGCATATTTTACGTGATGATTATGGATTCAGTCGTTTACTTAGTGAGCAAAATACTGGCAACTGTTACCAAATGAGATTGAACGTAACGCAAGTGATCCTATTGCTGCGTTTCGAATAGGCACTCTGCTCAATAATAATTAAACTTCCGCACTCCAGGAACAAATTCATCAGTTCCTAGAAACTACATCAGATGTTAGCTGCTTCGTTGGTGGAGTGGTTGCAAGGGCAACTGCCAATCGGGAAGTCCTGGGTTTAAATCCCTTATTGGGCATAATTGGGTTTTTCTAATTTAGATGTTCTAATAGTGGCTCGGAGTCTGGATATGTGCTCGGTGTATGGCTATAGGCTCGCCACCTATTCCATTCTGTAACGTAACCGTAACTAGCTAAACATGGGAGTGTACAATACTCTTCTGCTTACCTCCTCAGGGATTACTGGCGTGATGTTACTATTTTTTGGTACGTTTTAATTTAATAGGAGAACCGTGTGAAACAATAAAAGGATTGAAAATTATATGTTTAAAAAATTGTATAGACACTGTATCGTTGTAAACATCCCGTATATTACAAAACAATATATTTGCCGGGTCTATCCACATAACCATTTCTTATTATCTATACTTAATTAGCATACAAATAACATACACTATCATAATATGTAAATAAGAACAATAAATATGTGTTCAACTTGACGAATGTAGGCAGTGGTGTATTCAATGATGTAATTCTACGGAGTCAAATGTCAATTGAATAATTGGTTCCTGCGTTGTATGGATTGCAAAAAAAATATTAAAATCAAGTTATAGTATATACGTTTTTGTAGATTTTTTTCACTGTTGAATATTTTGTGAATCATATATATTATATGTAAGTGAAAATTATGTACCAGCTTTTGTCAAACATGTTCTGTCGGTCGGTAGCCGTCGCGACCCGGCTTCAACTCTAACAGGACGGAAATTAGTCGGGCTCTTCCGAAAAAACATGCGTCAGTTAAACCAATATATAGGATGATCATGTATACAAACAGATATAAAATTTTATCTGTATATATTTTTTTATTTACTACATATATTGCATACATGGTTTTATTTATCCTATGACATGATTATATTAGGCATTATATAGGCTCACCACCTATTTCATAGTGGGACGTACACGTAACTGGTGAAAAATGGGAGTGTTCTACGTTCCTCTGCCTACCTCTTCGGGGATGACAGGCGTGATTTTACTTTTTTTTTATAACATGATAGGCATAAGTCAAAGAACAGCTATATAAACTGTTCACCTACGGACAGCAGTGTAGGCGGTGCGAGAATCTATGCCCTGCTATTCCCAACGCGCATGCCCAGCGTTGGGATTATGGTCATAATGCTTAAGGAGAGACCTATCTCCAGCAATGGAATAACGATGACGTGATAAATATAGATAATATATATACATAATATGTTGTATGACCAACTGTTTATTTGAAAGGAAATTTCTCAATTAAATCACACCTGTACCCACATTTTCTCAGTCATTGTAGGACAACTGGTATTGAGCTCGGATTGAACTGTTATTGCTGACCTTACAACAAATTATTCTGGATACAAAATAAGCTTAAGATTTTTTTATTATCAGGTATAATATAACATTATACGTTTTAAGCCCAAATTAAATACTTGTACGTATTACTGAGGTACTTTTTAACGAAAAGATTAGTAAACCGCTTACCGCTTACGGTTTCCACGCGACCTTGAATAATATTATAGACGAAAATAATAATAATAAATATTTTTTTTTAAGAATTCCCACATTAAGCTATCTGATCCCATAACAAGCAGAGCCTGCTCTATAGTAACTACACTGCTGATAAACTACATAGAAACTTACTAATAACTTATTTACTAGTTAGTAACTAACTTTTACTAATATGACTGTTAGATATTGTATGAATAGTACTTTTCATCATATGTTTATAAATTAATAAAAATTTAAATGTACCTTATAAGTCTAACTGATATTCAAGCAGGCGCAACTTATTTCAATGTGATTGACTTATTTGAAAAACGAAAATTAACATGTCAGATTCTAGATAAATATTTACATATTTTTTTGTTAACTATACATTTTACACAAATAACCGAAATAGGACACTGGTAAAAAAAGTGCCATGCGAAAAAATACGAAGAAAAAAATAATAGTATCGTTTTTCGCTGACTGTACCAGCAATGTTAAATTTCATATATTTGGATCAATGCACTGTTATATTGTACCATTATGTTTTAATACCTAATATATATGACATAGGAAACAATTATAGAACCCGATGAATTTTTGTGGGCATAGCAGGATAGCGTGGTCAAATTTTCAAAAACGATCGAACACATGATTTTTCTGTTTCTGAAAAATCTAAATCGAAAATTGAAGTGCTTAACTTCAAAATTGATCAAATCTCATAAAAAAACTTTCAGCCCCTATGAAACTCGAAAGGGAATTTCCGAAAACACGTTCTTGGCTAACCCGTACATGAATTGAATGTCCCTGCCAAGTTAATCAAAGATGATTGATACATTTTAATAGTAAAAAACTATCTAAATACAAAATTTCGTCAAAATCGCTAGAGCAGTTTCCGAGAAACCAATTTCGTATATACATATATACAAGAGTTGTTCGTTTAAATTATTAAATTAAAGACAGTTATATTCCTAACAATACATAGATACATTTACAGAGTCCGTAGCAATTTTATTATTGATGGTACTCATGTAGGGATGTAGGTACAATTTTAGTCGAAAATAAATTTATCATCATAATAGTTGTATAGGCGTTACACGCGCGCAATAAGTAAGCTGAGGTATAAAGAAACTAATTTAAAATGTAGTTAAGTCCAGAGAATACTGTCCTCAAAACACATTAAGCGAAATTTCTTGAATTGCCGATGTAATGAATAATGATGTAAATGAAACATAGAAATATTAATTTTGATGTAAATCATAAAATGTTAATTTGTTCCATCTTGTTGTTTATTTTCATTGTTTGCAATAATAACTGAATTGGCCTGTTAAAGAAAATTATTTATAGCAGGAACAATAATTTAACAATAACGAACAAGAAACGAACCAGAATTTAAGCACCGGCTCTTCCTACGTATTGGTAATTAAACGATTTAGGGTATTGAATAAATTAAAATAATCTTTGATAAGTCATAGATATGATAAGATAAGTGTGTACGTGAATAGAAAACCATTCTTGAAAGCATAACAACAATGGATTACAGTCTGTTCATCGTAACATTTCAGTCCAGTTACTTTTATAAATAGTATGTAGTGATGACAAGTGAAATATTATTTTTCATACTATTAACGACGCTTCCCGCCATCGGAATGGTGTTAGTAATTCTAATTGTGGTGTTGATTGTGATGTTTTTCGTCTGGTTCAGTGAGTATTTTACTAGTTACGTAGCTCACTACCTTATGCTAATGACGTGTTTACAAAGTCCCTAACTAGAGTTCATTTTGTTACCTATCATTTCTCTTTACATCGAAAATATCAAATATGCACAAAAATGCACGTGGGTACGGTACGTGCATTTGCCGAAATCAACGCTAGATGACGCTGTATCCAAAAGTTGTACATTTATTTCAAATGGTATTTATGCAAATATTGAGTATTATTTCGTATAATACATAATACGATAAAGTGTGTAAATGTATATAAGGGAATTTCATTAATTGTATTAACCATTCTTTGAGGTATTTCATTAAAATAATTAGTGAAATGTCTGAAATAAATTTGCGTAGCCCTACGGATTAGATGGGTTACACACACCTATGGTTGTGTCTATGGTTCAAATAAAAACGATTGATTCATTTTCTATAGTTGCTCTGAGTCTAGATTTGCGCCCGGTATAGGACAATATGCTCACCACATATTCCATAGCGGGACGTAAATGTAACTGGTGAAACGTAGGAGTGTACTACACTCCTCTGCCTACCTCTTCGGGGATTACAGGCGTGA
>DWDV01002235.1:0-11853 GCA_018245615.1 Mimoniades ocyalus
CCAACTTACAAAATCCGTGAAAAATCGGTAAAAAAATCGGGATAATTTCTATGTATTCTCTAAAATCGTGGAAAAACTATTGCATTTCGGTATTTCGGTAGCACAGAGCCAATATCGGTAGAAATACCGAAAAATCGTTTTTTTTTTTTAAATAATGTTCAAAAATAAAACAATATTTCTTAAAATAATTTAGTTTATTTTAAGGGAAATAGAAAATGTCTGGGTTTTCTTTATATATGCATTTAGTTACATAAAAGGCTGACTCGCAAACATCTTTGTAAGATTCGGCTGAAAACAAATATTACTTAGTAAGAAAATAAATTTTACATATCGTCTTATGTTAAAAAATATACATATTTTCAAAGTAGGCAGCATTTTCTATTGGAATTTGAGTAGTATTATTGTTAAATAATTACTTTATACGAAATAATAGATAGGCGCCATTACAAATATATACATATATACTTTATATTTATATGTATATGTCGTTATAGTTTATCACGCATCTGGCTGCGAAAAGGGAGACTGCCTGCTTTGGGATCAAACAGCCGTATTTAGAGATATCCCAAGGTGTTTATTGTCAATGAAACATCATGCCTGTGGTTCCCAAAGATGTAGATAGTATATATCTTATCTTAATATCTTGGGACATCTTCACACACGGCCATCTGATCCCAAAGTATGCGTCAAGAGCTTGTGGCATGGTAATTAGACAGCTGATAAACTACATATATACATATGAATATATACTTAAATATATTTTTTTTACACCCAGACACAGAACAAATACTTGTGTTCATCACACAAAAATTTATTCTGGGTGGGAATCGAACGCAGGACCCCCGGCGCAACAGTCAGGTTCACTAACCACTGCACCAACGGGCCAGTCAATATTGTAGTACATTTCCACGTACTTCCAGTTACGTTTACGGCCCATCATAGCATAGGTGGCGAGTCTATTCCATGATGGGCTTATTGCCATACGCCGGGCACAAATCTAGAAACTGGGACACTATTAGAAATTTCTTCTAGAAAGTGTAAGTTAGAAAAATATAATAGGATCCAAGCCGATAATTGAAGCCAGGACCCTATCGAATAGCAGTTGCGCTTACACAAACTCAACCTACGAGGCAGTCATAGATATTTATTAATAATAAAATAAAAGTAGGTACATATTTCATTCTTACCGACTTTTCTACATGCCGTGAGCGCAGCTTTAGCAGGTTCTTTTATATCATCTGGCAGCAAAAGATCGGCTTGTTTTATAGCTGCTTCGTGGTTAAATTTGCCATTTTTTATCTGAAATGTTATTATTTTAACAATTGTCTGAGCTGAAAATTATTCTTCTGGATGATTGTGACATTTGCCGTTTGACAGGAGCAAAGCGTCAAAAACGTTAATAATGTCACTTCCATTCATTTGGTAGAAAAATGACGTAATTGTAATATTTCTAATTTTACAGGAAATTTATTTAAAATGTTTATTTTTTTCTGCAATGTCTTAACGTCTTGTTTAAACACCTTTGCCTAGTTTCTTGTAATTAAATCGTTGTTTTACTAATACCTATATGGTCTTCGTTTTTCTGAGCGTAATTAAACTTTTTAAGTCCTTTGTTACATTTAACTCAATTTAGAAAAAGAAATATAAATAAGAGTTGGTACATATTATATTATAACTGGTACATTAAGGTACTAACCGCATTTGCCATTTTCATTATGCACGCCATGTAACACATCACTTCTTTCTCCTCGACAAACACGCCATCCTTTATAGGGTCTATTTTTTCTGTAAACGCAACGTCACGCCTGTAATCACTGACGAGGTAGGCAGAGGAGTGCAGTACACTCCCATTTCACCAGTTACAATTACGTCCCACTATGGAATAGGTGGTGAGCCTATTCTATACATCGGGCACAAATATAGACTCTGAGCCACTACTAGAAAATCTATGTTAGAAAAAACCAATAGTACACGACCTGGGATTTGAACCCAAGCCCTCTCGATCAGCAGTCGCGCTTACGACTCCACCAACGAGGCAGTCTTTTCTGTAACATTGTTAAAATATATACCTACATCTAGAAAATATATAGGTACTAATTCAAGTAACAAATATCTAACCTAATAAAGTAAGCTTGTATGTAGCTTTGAATTGCAACTGCGTTAGTTGGACAACAGGCTCATAAGGGAATTAATATTTTACTTGTAATGAGGTAACAAAATGATGTGATTTAATGCATTTCATTCATTGGATCCGTAAATTAGGGTTCGTCGTGAAACCTAAATGCGTTATCCCAAAGAACGACATTATTTCAACTGTGGTTTCCGAACCTATTCCTATTTTTCAAATTATGTAATAAGGTATTTTAATTGTTTTACCATCAGCAACATTGTTTTTAGGCTGGCAAGTATTTCTCATCATCTTCCCCGTCGATTTTATTTGTTTCATTGTCATCTGTAAATGTGCAATTATGTTTAATCCTTTCAACATGCCGTTTATAATATCACTAGATGGAGGACAAAGGTTCGCTCGGATGATATTAAAGTTAAATAGTTTTAATTTTTTAGGCATTTCGAAGCGTAACCGTACGTTAAAATTAACGTACTCCATATTACAAGTACTCAGATCTGTACTAGGTTTCAGGTACTCAAATCTGTAGGTACGTTCTTTTCCTTTATGTCACAAAAAAATAACAAAAGAATGGTATTTTAAAACAGTCTTTCTTTTTTTTGTGTATAGTTGCCACTAAATTGTTTTAGTACCTACTTACATAGGGCTGAAATTTTAAAAAGCGATTAAACACACCAATTTTTTATATTTTTTATATTTTCATAAGAACTTTCAACCCCTATCAAATCCCCTTAGAAGTGGATTTTCCAAAAATCCATTCTTCGCTTACCCCTAATGGTAAGTTGAATATTTCTGCCAAAGTTCAAGTCAATCAAATGCATAGTTTACACGATATCGTGATAGTCTATAAACGGGTGAAAATCATATATTAGATAAATGATTTTTTAAATGCATGTAGGTATTAGTAATTGTTCCAATTTTTTCTAATATTGCAATTAAAAATAAAGAAAAATGTGTAAGAACGTACCGCATCACAGAGCGTGAAAATGACCAGGAACTGGGCAACAGCGACCAGTATTGACATGCCTCTAGTTTTCTGAAGCCTTTGATCTAATCTGAATGGTTTTATCAACTTGGATAATTCTTTAATGACAGTGTCATATTTAACTCCTGTTAACACTTCATCATGTAACCATAAAATTTGAGACTTCGAGATCGTTACGACTATTTCTTCTAGAATTGTAGAAAATTATGTTTGAAATCTTCGGACACTTTTTGTAAATAATAGAGCCTATAAAACTACAGATAAGTCAATTTTGGTAGCAACTGTTTCTACTCGTAATTCTAAGAATATTTGCAGTACATTTTGTTTCATTTGTATTTCGGTTTAATGAGCATGTTAGGCAGACATCATAATACGGGAAATTACAATTTTATTAACACCGGTAATTGAGTGGTGACTTCAGTATATTTGATGTTCGTGATTGGTAAACTGCGTGTTGCCATACCTAATATGAGATAGTCTGAGTAGGTTTCTATAATGTTCTCCTTATGGAATGCCTTTTTCCGTAAATAATCGGTGTCTTTTATTAACTGCTTTTAGTTTAAAGACCGTTTCATTATTGTTTTAATTTCCTATATTTTATTGTATGTTTTCCGCAAATTCGTTTAATGTCGTCACCTTATTGTCACCTTATTGTTACCTTATTGTTATTCAGTTAATCATCGATTGTGATTTTAATTGGTGCCTATAAGCTGCGTAATTCCTGACTGTATTGAAGGTACTTACTTCGACTATATTTAGTCTCCTTAAAAGATACTTGACAAGTGTTTTAACGTGGACACCCGTTCAAGTTTTTTTAAAGAAGTTTCGCTGGAAATAATAAGGAATGGTCATGTGATTGAAGGGTCATTGCCTTCACAGCTGCTCAAATGGCGATAAAATATTACCCCGGCAAAAGTACACCCAGCCTATTTGGTTTAATTTCTACAACGGACAATGTAAATGTGCTTTCACACGAAGTTGAAATCTACGTCTTCGTCAAATAGAGTAGAGTAGGTTTGTCGTCTCTAGATGTTAGTGGACGGCATTCAGATCGGAATGAAGTCCCTAATGCTGTACATATCCATAGTTAATGTGGTAGGACTGGTCGCTGTGTAACTAAAATTCTCCTTAAACTTGCTTATAATGAATCTTACCGGAGGGAAAGATGAAATCTAAGGCGGATTAACGAGGCTCTCAATGTCAAATATACCTACATTCGTCTACAGAACGTTTAAATTAGAGGTACTATTTTTTTTTATTGTGATCAATAGATCCTGAATTCAAATGCCGGGTCTGATACCATTGGATCTAACTAGAATTTCCAGTAGTGACTCAAAATATGGTCTTGTGCTTGGCGTATGGCAATGGTATCACCCATTATATGATGAGACCTAAACGTGGGTAAATGACCTAACGTAAAGTGGGACATAAACGTAACTGGTGAAACGTAGGAGTGTACTACACTCCTCTGCCTACTTCTTCCGGGATTACAGGACTGATGTTAGTTATTTTATTAGACCAACTTTCTGCTGTAATTACCCTATAGTTTTTATAATAAGTATGAGGAACAAGTCAAGTGGATACCATTTAGCCGCGATGCAGAAAATTAGTAGATGTCTGCTTTAATTTATAGAGACGTCCACTTTATTTATCATTTGTGACAGTAATAAAACCCTGGTACTGCCTTCTTATGTTATCAATCAATCAAGTTGCTAATAGGTTTCACTAAACGACCGGTATAAAGAGCGTAAAATAAATGTTTTGGCTCATAATATTTCTTAGGACGCCAATATGAAGCAGAATTATTATTTTTTTTTTATTTTATTAGTGACCATTTTATTTGCAGTCGATATTATTTTTGCGGTAAGTTTTTTTTATCGATCCTTTTATAGTTCCACTGCTGGATAAGGGTCTCCCCTGAAAATAGCCACGGTCTGCCACGCTGGTCGAGTGTGGTTTGGTAAACTTCACATGCTTTTAGAGAACAATTTTTGATGTAAACTCTAAAGCGTGCACGTTTCCTTACGATATCACAGCAAGTGATATTTAACCTTAGAATGCACATGTATTTGTAAAGAGATACGCGCCAGAATTTGAACCCAGCCTCCGAGTGTGAGTGAGTATCTGAATTTCAACCTACTAAGCTATTCTTGCAATTAAGTTTTGTTATTTTACTAAAATAGGTACTATAAAAAGGAAAAAAATAACGTTGTTAACATAATGTAATGTAACGTAGCATTATTTCGTGTTTATCTTGAACAAAAATAATTTGATAGTATTAAAAGAAAAAAGTTTTTAATTAGGAGGTACAATAGCTTTGCCTTTCTCTGTCGCTGAGCAGGAATGCTAGAATTTTTGTGCTTCGGTTGGAAGGTTTGGTAATAAAGCAGATAAGAGGTGGTATGAGATGATAAAACTTAGACGTTGGGTTAAAAATGCAATGTCTAGATAATTTGGCCTTTTTCTTACCGTTCACGTTGGAACTGGTATTTGTTCATTTTTGTAATAGGTATGATAAAAAATGTTCTAGGTGCGTGAGATAAGAAAACAATGATGTTCTTAGTTTTGTATGATTTAAATCAACATTTTTATTATAAATATGTAGAAAAGCTACTCCTAATCTCTGTGGCATGTTTTCATGGCTCAAACTAAACTTCATGAAATTCTGCGTAAAGATAGTTCACACCTTAGCGAATGTTATATTTTTAAATCAGTCGATTGCAAGAAAATTATTCACATTTCATTGAGAAGAAAAATATATCTAGTATACATATAATTGCAATGATCTTTCATATAAATATTACTCTTCTAGATGACGAGGCAGCAACTTAAGAATTCGGGAAAACTCATGAAGAAGTCATGTATGCCGAAAAATGATGTCACTGAAGGTACGATTGACCAAATTGTCAATTAATTATATAGAATACTAGTTTAAAACGGTGTACATATGATATTTTCTTAATTCTATCCCGCAGACGAAGTTGGAGAAATCGAGCAAGGAAAGTTTATTGAGGATCGCAAAGTTATGTGTTATATAGCATGTGTTTATACTATGACCCAAGTGGTATGTATTTTTTAGATAAATAGAAATTTAACTTCATTTGATTTGCTGGTATTCAATTTATATCGCTATTAACGTACTGCGTAACCATGCTTCCCAGTAATCCGGCTACTTAGAGAGACGCGTATCTTAATTCAGCACACAATTTCAGTTTATATTAGTGGTGAATTGATTCGGTCTATTCTCCATTTCATCCTTCTCCAATAGCTGGTTGTCCATTATTGGACATCTTAAATTTGAAATATTTTTGCGATCATGTCTCGGACTATGACTACGACAGCTTCCATTCCTATACTTTTGGCCAGCAATCTCAGCAATATCCATTTCCATTGTATTACAGAACGTCTACTATATACTTGATTAGGGTTTGTCTGTACAAGCGTCATGAATGTTCATATATTTCTGTTACAAAATGTGTCAATGTTCGAGTACATCGTCATACTAAGCGATTTAGCCTTTACGGAGATTTAGGTTTTGTAGTTGATGTGCTATTTGATTATGGAGTTGGTGGTTCATTATGATGATAAACATAAAGTGTTCGATGGAGACGTCTATTATTGCTGTAGATCGTCAGTACCATGAGGATGCAGTAGATAAGCATGATTAGGTAAGAAATAAACGCAAACTTAATGTTATCGCACAATATGTGGAATGAAATGAGGTGCAAATAAATCAATGAAACTTAGTAATTACTATTTACAATTCAAATGCAGGTGAAAAACAACAAATTGAGTTACGATGCGGTGGTTAAACAAGTTGACATGATGTTTCCGCCAGACATGAGGGCCGCTGTAAAAACCGCCGCAGAAAACTGCAAGGACGTAGGTGAGATACACAATATAATTGTAATCGCTATAGTAAACGTCTTTTTGGACAGTCATTGTTGACAGTCGTAGTAGTTTTTGCTTCATAACCGTATGTTGTTATTATTACGTAATTAGTAAGGTTCTAGAAACACCTATGCATATACTTACAATAGTTTCTTATTGGCGATCTGTTTTTTGCTTACTCAACTAATGTTATCATTTCAGGAAAAAAGTACAACGATTTGTGCGAGGTCTCGTACTGGACTGCAAAATGTATGTACGATTATGATCCAAAAAACTTCGTCTTTCCGTAAAAGAACAATACAATTTCATTATGTGCTTATGAATAAAGTACCTATTACAATTCATTATACTTTAATTTTTATTATGTTATAGATCTAAAACGTTGCTAGATTACTTATCGTATGCAATGAATTCTCAATTGTCGCCCGACACTAGGTTCTCTACTAACTCCGACCGTACTTCACGGCAGTGGCGCGGGGGGGGGGGGCTGCCCTTAACGGCACTTCTTAGGGGGCGACTAAAGGGTTGTTCAAAAGGCGGCAAAATTTCACAATAAATAATAAAATACCTGTTTTAACAATATAGCAAAGTAGTAGACCTTTTTTTTCGTTGACGTGATTGTCATACGGCAAAACATAAATACATTTAAGGGGGCGGCAAAATTTTCTTCCGCCCCGGGCGGCTGACGCCCACGCTACGCCACTGCTTCACGGCTAGGTGTACCTATATCACATCTTTCACATCCTTCCTGATCTAACATCTAAATTGATTACTTTGATATTTATCTGACCGGGAACCGAATTCGAGATCCTCTACATTAAAAACTGCCTTTTACTAGTATCCAAACCAGATTGTGTGTAAGTATAAAAGGGGATTGTTGCTAAAAAACACTAATATAGATAACAATAATATACATAGATGTCTCTATATTTGAGATTATTTATTTAGGTCATTTTCTACCAAATGTGTCTACCAAATAGTTAAAGATATAACATTTAATACCATTACACTAATAGGTGTCATGAGCTGATGTAATAATATTATTTAATTATTACTATTTCATCATTATCATTATCGGCCTGTCTAAGCAACTGCTAGACATAGGCATCTCCAAGGAGTTTTTGCCCATACTCCCCCTGTTGGGCATGCGGATTGGAGGTCGCAGAGAACAGTTTCTCGCAACGCCTACGCTACTGCCTGTAGGCGGCCAGGACATGTAATAGTGCCTAGGTAGGCCGCGTTTGCCGAATCCCGCGACCTGTACTATCGCGGCGTAGAGTAGGTACTCTTATCTTACTCCATCCCTGCACGTATAACTATTTCTTTTTAATTAAAATAAATTACAAATAAAATAACCTACATGTACGACTCTATCATATAGGCAATAATGCTGCAGCAAAAAATGATGGTGAGTACGAATTAGAGATCATATTGTATGTACACACCTGCCTAAACCCATTATTACGTAAAGGAAGTTAATAGCCAATTTAGTCTGTAATAATGGTGTAGCGTAACGTTTGGATTTTCAAAACGGTTTTAAATTCGACAGCGCGGAATTTTTCTTACTTCTTTTGAGGGTGAATGTCGAAGCAGTGCTTTATACCCGAAAATAGAAACAATTAATATTCGTGTGCTATGAAATACGCGTTAAGATGTTTTCTTTTGATGGTCGCAAGTTGTGAAATCGTTTCTGGGGTAAGTTTAGACATTCGATTGTCTACCAAATTTTCATAAATAAATATATTGTATAAAACAATAAAGAAAAACTAGAGAAATAATTTAATCTTTGTGTAGATGACAAGGGCTCAAGTAAAAAAGACGTTGACGATAATGAAGAATCAATGTATGCCAAAAACGGGCGTGACAAACGGTAAGGGGAATATTTGCTTAATTAAAACGAAATTTGAAGAGTAATCTGTTGGCGGAAATCAGCGCAAAGATTGTTAAATAAAATTGTATCAATTTCAGACAAAATCGGAGAAATAGAGCAAGGGGTCTTTAGTGAAGATCACAATGTCATGTGTTATATTTTGTGTGTTTACAAAACGATTCAAGTAGTAAGTATTGACCACTGTAGAATTTTATTTCTAACCCACTAACATTTAATGTTCAAATTCAAATTCAAATATCATTTATTAAAAATTGGTTAATTACAACACTTTTTGTACATCAAGATGAAACTACCACCGCTTCGGAAAATGCCTCGCTATGGAGAAGAAGCGGCGAAAGAAACTCCATAGGTTAGAAAGTCCATTCAGAATAGTCTCCATAGAAACTCCATTCAGTAATTAATTTGAACGTTAGTGAATTTAAACTCTTTTGGGCTTTCAGTATCAGCAGGTTTAGAAAACAATAAAACAATTTTGCAATATTTTAAAATCTAAAAAAAGAACATTTAAAATCTGCTCAACATATTTTATGTTGGAAATTCATGCGAATGGTAAATTTCAAATCGGTAAAATTAAAATAAATCCGCCGATTTTTTTTATGTGTCACCCACTTTTCAATTTTAATAAAACAATCATAATCATCTGTGAAGTTATTGAAAACATATAGTAACAGAAGACATTCCTTTGTTCTGATACCCTACATGATTTTATAATGTTGGCTATACACAGATTTGCGTGGGTTTGATGCGTGGGGTTGGCCGGGGTGAGTCGGGTGTCGGGGAGACAGGTGATAAAGCATGCGCACTGATCGCTGAACGTGGCAGGTACCCGCGCTGGCATTTAGAGCTTCAGTTCTATTTATGGAGAGATGCATATATATGTTGAGAGTTATGTACCTATATATATTTAGGTCACTTCACGAAATGTACTTTTGACCTCATTAATTGTTTTATTACTTAGTGTTATTAAATCTCTAGGATGAACAAAGTTTATATCAATATTCATCATTGTCATCTTGTTCGACTATTCTAGAGTAGGCTTCTATCAAGCCCTTCCATTTTGCTCTACTTTGGGTTCTTTGAACACAGTACCATATTTAATATTTCTATTATTTATTATAATTATTAAAATAAAATAAATTGCAGTTGCTTTTTACTGTTTCTAACCATGTCATACTGTTTTTTTCTTTTTACTTTTCTGTGTCATACTTTTTTGTGACGTCGCAAGCAATTAAAATAATTTCAAGCAATAAAATGAATATTTATAATATGGAATATATACAATATTATAAATATAATAATAATAATGTAATAATTAGATATTAATGTAAGGTTATATTTAAGTTATGCTGTTTTGAAGGACATATTATTTCCAGGTACGAGAAACATAAAACAAATTACACATACATAGGTACATACATATATACTCACTTAGGTACAATTATTTCATGTTAATTAAACGTAACATCACGCCTGTCATCCCCGAAGAGGTAGGCAGAGGAATGTAGAACACTCCCAATTCCATGTTAATTATACCTATAACACGGAATTGAGAGCGTCTAGTTTCCTGTTAATTATACCTATATTAACAATTTATTACAAATGAAATTTATAATTCATTTTTCATTTTCATTACCTATTTCAGAATTCAACAATTATAGCTTAAGGTTAATTGCCAAAATTTGCTGTAACTCTGTAATGTGTTATGTGAATAATAAAACCAAAACCCAGATATGACGTCAGAGATACGGTAGGTGGAGTACTGAAATGTCAGAGGGTCGTACGCTACAGCTGAAATATGTTCGCCGTACGAACGTCACCTACATATTTGTAAAGGTAACTTGCAAGTGCAAATATTCATATAATAATATCACGAGACTGATAAATTTCTCGTAAATTATTTACACTAATTGTTTTCACTCTTTAAACTTACAAATTTCCTTTTATTTTATTTCACAACCAGTCCGCTACTTTCTGCCTGCGACTTTATCATCTTAATATTTAAACCACTATATACAAAAGTTTTCCTATATATGAATTAAATAAATAATGTAATTAAAAAAATAACAAAAATTCATTATATTCGAGATCTACGAGTAAGGTTAGCGCTGGCTGTACTAGTAAAGATATTGATTGGTATCGTCTAACAACATCCAATATCATGTATAGCATAGTTTTACCTGTGATGAGAAAGAGGCAAACGTTGCTAAGAGAAACGCCTCTCGTAAGAATGATTCTAAGAACGCGCCACGCCCTGTCAAGTGAGACATCTAAAAAAATCTCGCGTAGAAGCGAAGTCTTACGGCTGCTTCTTGCACACTGCTACTATGTAGTTCGAGCTTTAAATTTGTTCGAAATTTAAACCAAAACATTTCTAAAATTGATTTAATTTATTTCGAGATTAAATTTAAAACTGTTCTATATCGAAATTTAAAACAGGCACAACGCAATAAAAATAAACATTGATCAAGATTTAAAATCCTAATAGTTCGAAATTTAATTTTAAATGTGACAAGCAAATATATAAAATGAATTGGTCTGAACAGAATTACTTATTACCCTTTATTGCGGGATACGAGTAGTTAAAGAGGTTTTTATTAGGTAACATTATAACACAGCGATATAATTTGAGCCAGTGACTATTTACATACAGCGTGTAATGTAACTTGAATGGTTTTTGTTTACTGACTCACAAAACGAAAAACGTCGCTGTCACAATCGACTGACACTTTTGTTAGGGTTTTGGAAAAGGAGCACTACTGAAGTAGTAACTGTCATTTTATAAAATGTTTTGTAAATTAAATTGTTTAATAAACCATATTTAGGGTTCATTGCCTTTGATACTATAAACATTTATTGTTACGTAACGTGTTTGACTGCCTCATTGGTCGTGTTAGTTGCATGTGCGACTGCCGAACGGGAGGTCCTGGGTTCGATTCCCGGGTCGGGCACTACTAAATT
>DWDV01002236.1:0-11852 GCA_018245615.1 Mimoniades ocyalus
ACACTCCCACGTTTCACCAGTTACGTTTACGTCCCACTATGGAAAAGGTGGTGAGTGTAGTGCCATACACCGGGCACATATCCAGTCTCCGAGTCACTACTAGAAAATCTAAATTAGAAAAACGTACTCGTAGTAGTGCCCGACTCGGCAATCGAACCCAGGACCACCCGATCGGCAGTCGTACTTGCAACCAACACGACCAAGATTATTTAACATATTATTATTAATTAATGATACGTAATATATTGTGTTGAGAAGTAACTCCACGTCTATAAGTTTGGGTTTACTAAACTCCACAGTACAGAATAAGGATCCCCATTTCATCGTTATATCATTCAGGAAGTTAGGGAACCCATCAATAACTTGTGTACTGATTGCCACAAACACCATCGATCTTATGGCTCCCTCATTGTAAGTATTTAATGTGTTGTATGTTGAAATATACACATATATTTTATTTAGACACAAAGTAGTTTTTTACTACAATTGTTAAAACATTTTCTAAACATGATCACAGCGTAAGTTTTTTTCACATTTGCACAAAAAATTGCTATTATATTTAATCTAATAGTAAACAAACCAGTTATCACTTAAACCATTTATATGTTATCAGTAAAATATTGTTAACCCAAAATTGGTAATTGATAAGGTTGACATGACATTGAGAAAGAACAGTTTAACTTGCCATTCATCAAATGAATATAAATAAGTCCGGTGAAACGTTAAGAATAGCTGGGTCGCATCAAAGGACCTAAACACCACAGTGTCGAAGCTGAGAGATATAAGAAATTCTGCAGATTGATCTGCTTATACAGTGGTTAGTGAATTTGACTACAGAATTATGGAAATTGGTTCGATTCTCAGTCAGGATGAAAATTTGTGTGATGACAATTTTTTTGTGATGTGTTTGTGCTGTATTTGGACTTAAAATTTATCTTCACCCATACAATCTGTATGTATGCATTTAGAATTGTATGTACACATATAAACAGCCAAGGCACCACAGCACAATCTATGCCTTGTTTGGTACCAAACGATCACGTGCAAGTTGTTACAGGATAATTTTATATTGAACTAAAAGTACTTTATAATAATAATAAAGTACAATATATTTATAATAAGAAGTACGAGTAGTCGTAGCAGGACTCAAAAGGTATCAGAGAAGACCAATTTTTCTAGCCACTTATCTTACAAGTAGGTACCTACTCGTTCTCTTGATCTCGTCTACGTCTTTGAGCAGGAACGTGGACTCATAGTTCTAGGATTGTTGAAATTTAAATCCAGAAACAAAGCAATAATAAGCCCATATATGTATTTTATTCTCCTGCTAGAGAAAGCTTAATATTTTTAATGTAGAGTACATTCGCCCGATTGAACACCACCGTTAACTCTACGCGTCTAGACTACGTAAAAAGTCTACAAACCGAATTTACAACTGTTTTAAATGCTATGACAAAATGTGGCTACGCTCCAGTAATTGTCGTTGTCATTCCATGTATATGTACATACATACATATATATGTATTTGTAGAGTTTCTCTATTTCAAAAAATTTAAATGTATATTGCGCCGTAATAGAACTTGCACGGCTTATTTTGAGATTACAGTGAACTATAATTTTAATTAAAAAAAAATTCATACTAATTCGTTGTAACGTTAACTCACCACTGTTTAATACCTTCATAGATATTGAATAATTTTCAATCTGCAATAAAACAGTGAGACGAAGCATTTTTCAATTTACCTGCCTTTTTTGGATGTTATTGTTTCAGGACTTAATTATAGGTTTAAATTTAATTACACAAAATTTATTTTTAGGTAATAAAATTAAAGCTTTTCGTATTAAACAATAAACGTAGATACGGTGTATACAGTATTTTAGATTTAATTTAAGCATACCAATAGAGTGATGGTAAGGATGTCTCTTGTTGGTGATAAATGCTGGGTGGTCATAGTCTCAGCTAGGATATATTGTTCCTATCGCGGATGTAATTCAATATTAATAAATATGGACATATGTATAATTATATGTCCATAACTAACCGTTCTGCTAAATAAAAAACCAACGCTTTTATATTCTAATACCGTTTCGTTTTAAAAAAATCAATTTAAAATCCACTTATCTATCATCATGTAGAACCTGTAGTAAGACCACTGTATAGCCGAACTGGCGTCTCGCCAACACCGATTAATTTCCATTAACGCGTTTAAATAAACGCGAGGATCAAAAAACTTTATTTGTGCGTAATGTATTCAAGCGCAAATAAATTGAATCGTATAGAGTGTGCGTGACGTCATGCTGGGTTGTTTATGATGGGAAGAAAACGGAATACGGATACGGATTTGAAATGTTACTTTATTGTTTTCATTTTGTTAATAATCAAATCGAATTATCCAAATATTTTTACTATGTTATTATATGTATATTTTAACATTCGCTGTTTAATTCGTCTGTTTCAAAACACAAACAAAAACATAGCAAGATATTCTCAGCGTAAATTCTACTATATATGTATATAATCACGCCTTTACTCCATGATGAGGTAGGCCCAAGATTGCAATACACTCCCACGTTTCACCAGTTACGTTCCCGTCCCACTATGGAATAGGTGGTGAGTCCATAGCCACTGGTCATAAATCCAGACTCCGAGACACAATTAGACACAATTAGAGTTCCGGAATAGGCAACCACTCCACCAACCAGACAGTCATTATTGTCTCTTCAAATGAAAATTAACACGTCATACTACCTAGAACTGTAACTTTTACGCGTTGGTTATCCTAAAAGATTTATTCAATGAAAATGACGAAAATAAACCATTTATTTGAAAAAACCAGAAAACTATACAAAACAGAAACAAATTCAGAAACTTAAAGAAATGAATAGAATAACTAGTGGACTAACGGCTGTTGAATGTCTGTCATAATCCTGGTAATGTTTAAGTTTGAACATTATCGAGATTCTCATTTTAAAGATTATAGCGCCATACGAGTAAGTCTTTACTCTTTGAACTCAGAGTATTATGTCTTGCTAGGAAAGTAAGCGAAGAATATTTTATATTATTCAATTTAACGTACTTGTAAAACATATGTATTATAAAAAATCATAGTTTTAGGCACTTTTCTACTGTGCCATATCTTAAATTTCTTTGTGTGCGTAATATTCTTAAAGAGTAGTGCAAAGATGTCAATATGTAGATACTCGTACATTGACACGAACATGTTTTTATTATAATCATTCTCTGAATCCCTACGTTCATAGGTTATCGATTCACTTAACCGGCACTCGTCTGCTATATCAGCGTGCATAATTATAGTTATTAAAAGCACTTAAGCTCATCCATCAAAACTTTAATCTCCTAATAGTCTCATAAAACAAGCACTGATGCTGATATAATTCGAAACTAACGGATCAAATAAATTTATGTCCCTATACGTATAAATCTGACCGTAGTTTGCGCCCTAGATCCTTTCAGAACGGTTCCATTAATAGGGTTGCCAAATTACCCATCTATTTAATTTCCCGAATGGGTAAACGAATTAGGCTGGCAACTTTCAAACGAATTAAATTTTCGACGGTTGACTCATTGTGTTACCAATGGCCGGCCCCTGCCTTTATTTATTTTTATTTTTTATTAGATTATCGGGCGCCGTCGGTAGATGCGAGGGACGGGAAACAATCGAGTTATTCGAATGATTTAGTGGGTTCCAACCGAATAATCGCTTGTAATAATTAGTTATAAGTACTTCGTAAAATTTATTGCGAACATTTAATATGTATCAACATGACTGCGGTTTCGACAGTTCACGTAACATTATAAAGAAAATCTGCAACAATCAAATTTGATCTTTGAAGAAGTCAGGAAAACTTTAATCATAAATGACTCGGAAGGGTTTCGGTCTCAAGAAAATTAAGTGATATTTTAGTTCAGTCACCTCCTTAGACAATTAAGAAAGAATAAAAAAACAATTGCTATTATCGGCAAAAAATAGCATCAAAATAGTATGGGCGTTTATTATGTATACGTATCATTTATCTATAGAGATATTGTAATGCGAAAGTACATTTGTCTGTCTATTGCCCTTTCACCAATACATTTCTGAACAGACTTTATTTAAAGTTATAAAGATAGTCCCATTTCTATAAAATAGACACAATCGTTAAAGTAATATCTCATATTTATAAGTTATCCTATACATATGTAAAATAAGTTCTTAAACAAACTTTTTAGAGTTTCAAAAAGATTGAGGTTTTTCATGAGAATTATTTTATTCTATGCGTATGTTGCGATATACGAGAGGTTATGGAACAAAGTTTTTAATCTGAATTTAAATTTACCTACATATTTAGTGTTAATGCAACAGATTGAGGTTTAAATTGTTGGTTTATTTGATGGATTGATACAATTAAAATAAACAGGTATTTGAATACAATTCGATTATTAACTCCATAAACAATTTGTTGTGTACACTTTGTTAATTACAAACAAAGGGCAACATTACATCATCATCATATTCATCATCAGTCTGTACAAGTCAACTGCTCGATATAAGTCAACCCTGAGGGATTTTTCTCCGTAGACTTAACGTTCGTATAACAATTATAACTCTTCACTTTTATCGCATATGTATACTATGACGGCTTAAGTCGGCTCTTTCGACGTTGGCGTCTGGTATCGAGATATTTGTTCGCTTGTGTCCAAATACTGTTGTACGTGAACTAATAGCCTTTCGCCATTCTAATCCCTTCTGCTGGAGTTCCTCCCATATACGCACTGACATGGCGCTGGCTTTTAGATGAGGAATTAGAACATCCTTATATCAGAGGTTGACCACCTGATTAGTGCTTTCCATAGCCGAAAATAGAATGAAGGACTGGGTAATACCTTGGGTAATCTGGAATTGATCGGTCCACGTGTTTGTATAGCGCCAACAAACCAATCTACACTTGCAGTCCTATGTCTGTAGGTTTATTCGAAATCGTACGCAGATATCCATGGATGGCTACCTGTAACTGTTATCTGCTCTTTTTATTTTTTATTCAGATTTAAAAAAACCTCTAAATTTTGCCCATAACATAACATCACTTATATACCTATTTCACTGAAGAGGTAGGCAGAGGAATGCAGTACACTACTACGTTTAATCAGTGAAGTTGTTCAGCAGTTGAATCAGTTGATCGTCCCATTAAGAAATATGGATTGCGTTCCTTTAACCGAGGTGAAATCCTGTAACTTACCAATGTCTATAGATCACATGAAATATCGTTATCACCATCATCCTCGGCCTATTGCAATTTTCGGGTTTGCCTCGTAAATTCGGTTTGCTTCGTAAGTCGGTCACAATACATTATAGATTAATAACACAAAGAAGAGAGTAGTACTATATACAATCACTTACCGAATTATTTATACTTGGTAAATAACTAAGGTACAATGAATATTTATAACTTCGTTAATAAAAGTTATTATCTGGTAGGGTATTGGTATGTACTTATTCGGAGGGTGATTAATATTAGAATAAAAAATTCTCGTTAGAAACTAAGCAAATTAATCTCAGTTCAGCCATCAACTGCGCCTCGTTATACTATAAACCACTAGTGTTGTGGTAGATAGCCACATAAGAAATTTAAAATTTCATGTCACGATTCATCTATAATATAGATACAAACAGAACTTTTGAACTATTTCTGATTGTTTGATTATGTTCATGGGTCCCAATGACCGGCTAATATTTGGTATCCTGCCTCTTTGAATGTTCTCTAACAAATTATTTTAATCAATTAATTATTCGCTCATCGCTTGCAACGATTAATTCCGTCCATCACTATTCGTTCTGTTTTGAGCTACTCGTACCTGTTTGAGGGCTGGCAAACTTTGCATGGTTTATTTAATAAACGACCCTTCCGGGGCTTCCTGGGTGCTCGCTTGCCAGTAAATTTTGAATGTAACAGTTTTGGCACATTTACATAAAGCAAAATATAAATAATCGCCCCACAAAAAAGTAAATCGCTTAACAGTTTAACTAACTTAACGCTTAACCGTTTTCGACTTTATAACATATAAAATTATTCTTCATTAGAATTTCTAATGAAACGTTTATATTTATGTTATACACTATTTTTAATTGCAATATGCAAATATTAATTCAGATAAATAGAGAGACATTAACAGAACGCTTGTTAGAGTTCTCATAACATGCAAAAGTCTTCTTCATCGAGTCGATAGCTGATCGTACGTTAAATACAATATGTATATGTAGAATGTGGTGCGTGTACTACATTCTATGTACTATAAGGAACTTAAATTAAAGTAAATAAAAGATTAAACGCAATTCTTTAACTTGAATCTAATACTTAATGCATTTTTTTATTCGTAACTTCACGCCTGTAATCCCCGAAGAGGTAGGCAGAGGGATGTAGAACACTCCCACGTTTCACCGGTTACGTTTACGTCCCACTATGGAATATTTTTTTATTTTATTCAATTAAGGTTTTTTTAAACGTGCAAGTAATCACACGACATTGAGAACAGGATTTCGAATTCATAAAATCATTTATTTTATTAAATAATCTTTATATTCTTCAACATTTATATCACTTGTAAGTTAACGATTTAATAAACAAGAAACGATCTAAAACAGATTTTCCGATGTAAATTAAATAAAATGGTCCTAATGTTATTGGTATAAAGTGATTCGACGTTTTTCTCCCCCCCGCCATCCGGTGTTGCCAACGTAAACAATTCAATTTGCGCCCTGACCTTTCAAAAATTTTTCAATAATGCATCGTGTTTTCAATTTATTTGTATCCAAGCACGCAAATCGTTTTATTACTTGCATACTATTTTTTGTCGCATGTATGAGAGATGTGAAAACGAAATACGCAGTAATATGGAAAATTATGACGCATTTAAAAAATATGGTGCGAATATTGATGTATGTAGAATCCGAAGGAGACCAAGACTCACCGATCTTGACTATATAGATCTGCCACTGGGTGATAAGGAATTAGAAATCTCCAAAACTGACATGCATGATAAATATTGAGCACTGAATTTTGAATGCCTACCACGTAACGGACCTGGCGTAATGGCCCAGTAAATAATTTTATGTCTTACTATCAGTTTCATTAAGTAAAATTAATTCAAATTCAAATATCATTTATCAAAATTGGTTCATTACAACACTTTTTGCACGTCAGGATGAAACTACCACCGCTTCGGAAAATGCTTCGCTATGGATAAGAAGCTCCATAGGTGTGCTTCTGCATCTTTTTAAAATAAGCACTTATGTTAAGATATAAATTATAATTTTAAGCCTTAGAACTATAGCAACTCATTTCTATCATAATGCTTGTGATATTAATTTCCCTTCCAATTTTTCAAGTAATACTCACCATTTACGTATTAGACATAACATTTCTTACTCCTCTTAAAGTGCTCTGGAAGTCTAAATTTTATTAATAGTGACATTTACATTATTTTTATACAATTGTATCTACATGAGTATACGTTACACAGCTGCATATCATACTGTGTGGTTTGATATTACGGATCCCCCTAAAAGCACTTTTTTTTATTTACTTAGCAATAGGCTCACGTTCACTGCTATCCCATTGACGGAGAACAAGATGCAGCCTAGGATGCATCACGTTTATCTAAGAAGAGCCTAGTCAATCGTCTTAAATAATTCCAGGTTTATGTTGACGTTAGTTGTTATGGTAAAAACTTTAAATACATTTGAAATTTAATATGATAACTTGGTGGTATCGTCTTTCATATCAACAAGAGTACTAGTTACTAATGTTATTTTAAAAGAGCCTAACCGCACCCAACTTAGTCGAAATTTTTTACATAACCTGTACACATTTTACAAAACCTTTACAATTGATAATAAATATTAAGAATTCTCGAAAACTTGATGTTATTGGCCGGTAAAAGGGATTTATATTTAAAATCTGTGCTCTCTCAATACAAGTTGGACACATTAATCTGCCTAATGGCAAATTCGTTCCTTACCCCGGGCGAAAAAATTATAGACATGTCCAATATTTTAAAACGACACTTTTACGTCTTTTATTGCTAGTGGAGCACTTAAGAGATAATATCTCTTACCTAGCAAAATTACGGAGGGTCAGTCTGAAACCCTCTTGCCTCGAGGGCTATTGTAATAAAAGAGGTCAGAGGAAAAAAGTAAAGAGGAGCAAGCGGACAAGATTATAATGCGTGTAAAATTTTGATGTAGGCCTGAGGAATGTTGAGTTTCTTGTTACCGGTTTTTGTAAACGCCTCAACGTAAATTACAGTCTTACTGGAGTTTTAGTCTAGTAATTTGCCACCGCGTCCGACATAACGTGTCAAAATGCACGATTCTTTCTCAGGAGAGATAAATAAAAATTGCATTTAACACTATAACTACAGTATAGATGTGATTTAAAGTGTTCGTCAATCCCTCTATCATTCACTTGGTGATAACGGCTGTCACGAGAATGAGAGGAGTTAAAGCCATACTGTACCACGACGGTCAAGTGTAGATTCGCAATTGTCACAGGTATCAAAGAATATTTTGAGGACCTTTTATAAGCACAAGCTATCCTAAGGGTGTTTTGTTCATTGTTATTGCGAGTGCCATTAAATCTTAAACACACATAAACGTATGTCAACGTTTAGAACAGCAAACTTGCGGAATGTACAGAAGTCCAAGGCATGAGACTACTATTAATCTTACATTACTCGATAGATGTACGGATATGGAAAATTCCGCTCGCGTTTAAATGAGAACGTTGATTACAATAAAAGGTATTTGTAATCACGCAGTGGATACTTCAGAGAAATGTATTTTGTTTGAAATTTCGTATAAGTTAATAGCGTACTATCAACTTAATTGAAAACTAAATGATCCTTTTAATTTGTCGCATGCTAGCAGGAAATAATATAATTGTGACTATTTTTAGCGTAAATATTAACATAGAAAACATAATGATATCAATTTCAGTCTCACGTGTTTTTTCGGGATGACTCGACTAGTTTCGGACCTGTACGAGGTTCTTCCTCATGAGCTCCCGCCGATTGCAGCGAAGCCACTCCGAAAAAACATACATGAGTCTAGCCGGATTAATTCTCAGTCATGTGTAATACTCATAAAACATTGAATAACAATTTCAGTCTCTATTCCATGAGTTTTTTCAGAACATCTAACTACTGCTCTCGCTTACAAGTTAGTTGTAAACTATTTTTGAAGCTACTGCCTTGTCCAGCTATTTTTTATCGCATCAAATGTTTCGTTGAAAAGTATTAATATTGCCATTTTTTAGTATTTTTGATGAGTACCTTCTAATGTTGAACAATACTCTAAATTTTGAATGGTTATTAATTTTCTTATGGTTATACTACTAAACTAGACAAAAAAACATGACACATACTTCATTCTTGGACTGCAAATGCCTGTTATTTTGCAACATAAATGAATTTCTCATGTTTCGATTACATGGAAAAAATGCTTTTAACTCCATCGCAATACAAAAAATGTTTCGTGTCATAATCCTTTTAAATAATCCGTTCAAATAATTGTTAAGGTAATCTGTCCTTTATTTCGGACACAATCGCGCCCTTAATTAAGGGAATTGAGATAAAAAGCGGGATAATGCCCGGCCCTTTGGCTGGGTGGAGTTGCTATTAAGAATTTTTGAAATTCAAGTGTGTAATTTTTACGTTCAAATAACACCCTTACTCTATTTTAAAATAATATGCAGGTCCAGACTGCAGATGAAGAAAATGATTTAAAAATAATCAAAGTATCTTTGTAAAACGGAAATTACATAATATGTAGAAGTACCATACCGTTTACGGGTATTACATTCGTATAGCCAAGAGCAAACAAGTAGATTAGATTAAATGCAAATGCTACTAGTCACATTTCTGCTGTTGAGAAATAAATTTAAAACATTTTTTTTTAGTTTCGTATTAGGGAAATAAATATATCAGCTTGAATGATGTGATGCTGAAATGGGTCATTAAATGTACAAATCTTTTTTCTTTTATTTTCGAGATTGTTTGATTTCAGGAAACGCCTTTTCCTATGCCGCATGCTAAAATATAAAGTTCACGTTCAAGTGCTAATTATGTACAATGTCCGTCTTGAATGTTCAGTTCTATCATAAGCGTGCTACCGTGGGGGCATCATCTTAAAATATTGCCAGTGAGTTGTAACATAAATTTCCTCAAAGAGACGCAGAAAGAGCTTCTGTGGAGCGCTAATAACTTTTATGCTGTTGCTAAAACCTCCAAGACAGTATTCGTAGTCTTGGTGTAAAATCGAAGTGTGACTGAGAAATTATCTTTGCGGAAATACAAGTAATATTTTATTACATTTACAATTCAAAAAATGAAAGGAAAAGTAAATTAATATCCCTAGATGGTGTTTACATTGTGTCATTTTAGATTTCCAAAACAAACATCAGGAGGCGCATATCAGAACATTCCCTCGGGACTACTTGGGGGCAACAAATAAATTGCAACATTTATCTCACGCGGGCTTAATCTTGTTTCTATATGTATATATAAAAAAGTTTAACGTAACATCACGCCTGTAGGTAGGGAGAGGTAGAGAGAATTTAGTTCACTCCCACATCTATATAAATATTATTATTAAGTCTATATAATTAAATCGTTGCACTGTTTAAAACAGAAAAGTTACTAATTCCTCAATGTACGTGCATTTATTAATACCTTCAAACTTTATTACTCAACCCTCGATAATGCATACGTCAAAAGTAGGTTAGAATTTAGAGCAATACGCCGGGATCTATTCAAAAGCGAGTATATTGAAATTCCCAATCGAGCACAAAATACTCTGCACTTCAACTGTACGAAAGAGTGTATAAATTCCAGTTGAGTCGCCGCCTCAATTTGTACCTATGTCTGGTTACTAGGTTGCACGTTATCCAATAAAAAATAAAAGTTTTATAGCTAAGTACTTCAAAATTTATATATATATTTTTTAACTAGAATTATACTTCGTCTTAGATAGGTGAAAAGCACCTCGTGAAAGTTTTTAGTATGCCTGGCGCAATAACCGTATCATTTCGTTTGGTAATAAAACTCCATCGACTCTAATTACTTTTACTTATTAAAAACACATGCTGGCTTAAAATATATTTCATTCAAATTTTATTCGGTAGGTACTAATGACTCAGGATCTGTTTGGTCTTTGGCCACGTAGGTCTATTAGTTAGGTAAGTCTGTTACAAGTCACTACCAACTTGTGTTTAAAACTCTATTATCCCTCCGGTATCAAGGACCTGTGGCTAGTCAACGGACGTGCGTGAAGTGAGTCGCTGTGTCTTTGCACCTCCCGATTCGCAAGCCACCGAATATAATTTTTTTTTGGTCTTGTCATCCACTTCAAAATATTTTGTATAAGGATATCTACTACCTGTGCGAATTTATGTGTCGTATTATTTCGTATATTACCATCCTTATTATTATTTCCCGGAACGTCCTACCATGGAATTAGTGGTCAGCCTATTGTCATAGACCGGACGTAAATCCAGACTTCGTGCTACTGCGCGATATTTCAATTTAGAAAACCCAATCATACTATGCTCCACCTGGGTATCAAACTCAGGCCCTCTCAGTAAGCAGTCGCACTTGCAGCCACTCGACCAAACTAGCTAGACTGGAGCTTAAAATTAAAGTATTTCGATTTTCCGTTATATCATCATTATCAGTATTTTTTCGTTCCACTGTTGGGCGAGGGACTTCCTTCTTATTTTGATACGAGGGACTCGAATCAAAAGAAGAAGGATTAAGACCATACTCTACCACGCTGCCCTAATGTGGATTGACAGAATTT
>DWDV01002237.1:0-11852 GCA_018245615.1 Mimoniades ocyalus
GGCTCACCACCTATTCCATAGTGGGACGTAAACGTAACCGGTGAAACGTGGGAGTGCTCTGCATTCCTCTGCCTACCTCTTCGGGGATTACAGGCGTGAAGTTACGTTACGTATATACTGCTAATCGAGAGGGCCCGAGTTCGACTCTCGGGTAGAGTACTGGTTTTTCAAATTTAAATTTTCTAGTAATATCTCATTACCTTGAAGAATATCCTATTACTTCCGTTCTTTCGTTTAATCTCAGTATTCTATAAGTTGTAATAATGTAGTAGAAAAATGCGTTATTCATAGTCGTATTTGATTATGTGTGAGACCAGTGACGTAATTTAAATTCAGTTGCGGCGTGTTGCTTTAATAATTATGTTCAGTAAAATTTCTTCAAACATAAACCCAGCTAGGTAAAGTTTTAAAATGAACACTAAGAAGAATATATTGTATCAGATTTATTCAAGCTGCCTTGAAATTACTCGGGCCACGAAAAAGGGCTCACGCGTAAAATCCAATTAAAACTGGAACACCTGCCTCTTTTCCTCTCAAAGTGTTAGAGAACAGGTGACACAACATCGAATAAATTATTCCCGCTAGTCACATCTGCAGTTACTCTATGTTACTATTATGGATATTCCGAGAAAGTGTAAGTTTCAAAAAATATTACATGACACGTCATTTTGTATGTCCGATTAAATTAGGATTGATGCAATCAGATAACGATGGTATGAAAGAAAATAGAATTGGAGTCAAAATTGAGATAATAATATTTTAGTCTAACAGTCAGATCAGTTATTGCTAAATAACTTATTAGAGGCACTAAGGACCGATTATAGTACTCGAGAGTTGTTATTATCCAATAACCTGTTATCATTAGGTATACGATATTGTAATAGCATTTCTGAGTTAACATGTCTGTAAACATATATAGTTAGACAGTAATAGATTCACCCTCTATTCAATGACATTTTTTTTCCGACCTTTTTATCGTTCCACTGTTGGAACATTGGTCTCCTCTCAGAATGAGGGGTTAAGGGCATAGTCTACCAGGCTGGCTAAGTGTGGGTTGCAGACTTCACACGCCTTAGAGAACAATTTTTTTTCCATGATGTACAACTGTTTAAAAGGGCTGTGCTTCTCTGCTTCCTCCTTCGGGGCAATACGGACGGTTTGATTATGTTTTATAGTTATAAGCCATCTCTGTTACACAGAGGTCCGAGTCCAGCCGAAGCCCAACGTAAGTCGCAACCAGAGCCTACTAATAAACACTTGAATAATGGAAACTTTCAGGTATAAAGTCCTGTCAGGACAGTTGATCTATAAATAAAAGCGAGGACAATGTTGACATTTAATTTCCTGGTGTCAGCGCCAAAGATATTTTTTGAATTTATCCGTTTGCAACGTCTTTAACATTCAAATGTCAAACTTTCGAGGACTGTTTTGAGTATATTAATAATAGCAATATCTCTGACAATTTATATTAACAAAGGCGAATGTTCATAAATTTCCAATTTTTGCTATTTGGTGATGATTGTAGGCATATGTATTTGTTATCTCTTTAGATGTTGTTGGAAGGTTGCAATTAAGTTGGATTCATTTCACGTAGTGAATTATTTTAAAGAAAAAACTCAAGTTCATACGACATTACGATAGAATATAAACATAGGCATAATGCTCTACTACCCTTGCAAAGCCAGTGCGAGCCGCAAATCAAGATATTCTTTAGGTTGAATAATTGACTCGCTTGTATCATTCGACTGGCCAACTGTTCCAGTGATTATTGAACCTGACTGCATAAGTAATCATAAGATGCATAAACATAAAATTATTTTTATAAATAAAGCATTAAACAGTTATAGCTCAGTGGTTTAGTTTTACCTATCATAGAGTCACGAGTTCAAATATTTGATCTTACAAATCTACTTACATAAGATACATGTTTGTTAAGATATCCACTAATGTACCTATTTAACCTTCTGCAACTTTTGTAGTCTATCAGACACCAAACAAAGCATTGCCAAATCGATTCACATGATGTAGTGTTGTCTCGCTCAGTACCTTTCTGTAATGATTGAATCTATACAACAGTCGCACACGGACGATCGCCGGGCGTGTACGTGTAATATAAGGACCTATCCGCGTCTAATATACGTAAGTACAGAAGTTATTATTTGATTTTAGTGCACGTTACCTCATTACATTGTGTTACCGTGTCAAACCCCTGTTATCCGTGAGACGTATTATCAACAAAATATGAATACTTGTGTCACTTGGACGTGACCTCGTCATGTTAATCTATAATGTATTTATGTATGTTTATAGATGAATAGATTTACAGTATCTAAATATAAAGGAGATACATATATGTTTTATTCAAATGTAAAACATTTGTAACTTAAAACATTACTGCTGACTTTGTTGTGCCTACCGCATATTTTTTCTATTACTCTGGCTTCACTCGTACATAATCCGATTAGTCTTACATTAGTGATGTTAGATGACATTAGTGATGTTAGGTTTAGTTTACTACAATGTAATAACTTATATTATAATGATATAGTTTAGTATATACTATAATATACTAAATGATATTATATATGCTAAATGATACTATTATAGACTATTTTGTTATTGTAGGATGTCGAAACAGAGAAAAAAGCACAGACCAGACAAACGGGTCTCTAATGGGAAGATAAAAATGAGTGACGAGCAGATTGATAAATGGCTTGAAGAAGTAGATGAAGGCGAAATAAGTGATTAAGATGATACAAATGAAGATCCTGAGTATGAAGTTAATGAGAAACTAACTGAAAATCTACACCAATATATTCTTGACACCTCTGAAAGCGAAAGTGATTTTAGTGACGATGAAGCGAACCTAACATTCAAGAAATCACCCTCAAAAAGTCATTGTAAAGCCAAAACTAATTATATCGGTAGAAACGAATTTCAATGGTCAAAGACTGAGATACCACGTATCAGCACAACTCCTGCTCATAACGTTATACAAGTGCCCCAAAAGACAAAACCAGTTGTCTATAAAGATTTCGAAGAGCTTTGGTCAAAATTATTTGATTCTGAAATGATATCAAAAATTGTTTTGTACACTAATAACAAGCTAAAATTCTATCGGCGAAAGTTGCAGAACACAAATAAACAGGAGCTCTAAGATACAAATGAAACTGAATTACGCAGTCTGTTCGGATTACTTTACTATACTGCCGTATTCAGATGCAAGCTATATGTTTGCAATAGACGGTACCGGTTATGAGATCGTTCGATGTGTAATGTCTAAAACTCGTTGTTGTACATTACTTAATAGTTTAAGGTTTGACAATAGTGTTGACCATCAAGAGCGTTTGAAGTACGATCCCTTAGCATCTATATCATGGATTTTTGACAAATTTGTAAAAAATTCACAGCAAAACTATGTTCTTGGGCGAAATGCTTGCATTGATGAGATGTATAATACCGTTTCATGGGCGTTGTAGATACATTATATATGTGCCTAAAACACCATCAACATATTGCTTAAAAATTGTTATTTTATCTGACTCTGAAACACAATATGCTTATAACGCTTATATTTATTATGGCAAAGATTCAGACGGGAACGGTCTTTCAGAGGGCGAAAAAAAAACTTGAATCTCCAACACAGTCTGCACTAAGGCTGTTAAAACCCATTGAAAATAGCAACAGAAATATTACGGCCGACAGCCGATTCAGTTCAATACCCTCTGATGGAAATATTAAACACCAAGAATTTGACGTATTTGGGGACTCTCAAACAGAACAAGCGAGAAATTCCGCGAGAATTCAAATCTAATAAAACGAGAGAACCAGGCAGTGCTTTATATGGGTTTACCAAATATTACACATTATTATCCTATGTCCCAAAGAAGAATAAGGCTATAATATTAATTTCATCATACCATCATGAAAAAAGTACCGACGAAAAAACTCAAAAACCAACTATGATTGTAGATTATAACCAGTCTAAAGGAAGGGTGGATGAAATCGATAAAAAGTGCTTGTTATATTCGTGCAATCGCAAAACAGATCGTTGAACAATGGCAATATTTTTTAGGATTATTGATCTAGCTGCTTTGAATGCCTGGGTTTTGTTTCAAAGCTGCCCAGGTGTTAAATTGCGGAGAGGTGACTTCTTATTATCTTTAGCTAGAGATTTAGTTGTACCGTCTTTGAAAGACCGAGTTTATAACGAAGGACTGCCAAGGGAGTTGCGTTTGACAATAAAAAGAGTTTTAGGTAAAGACTTACCTCCTCTGCAACCTCAATCTCAGCCTGAAGGACCATCACGAAGAAAGCTGTGTAATATTTGTCCCAGTAATCTAAGGAGACAAACAAGATTCTTTTGTTGCGCATGTTATAAGTCAATCTGCCTGCAGTGTGCCTCACAGCTTTGCGCAGATTTATACACTAATATTTACGAGTACATTAGTGTAAAAATGAGGTTTCCTTTATGACGTATTTGTAACTAAATGAATCACATGATCTCAACGTATTTTTTTGTAGTTTTTATATACAAGACATGTTAAGCGAAAAAGATGTCAAAATTAAAAAAATACCTTTATGCTTTTGGATAAACATGATGAATGAAAATAGAACTAAAAGGAAAATGCCTTCAATAAAAGTTATTTTAAAAATTTAAAGTTATTTAATTTGACTTTCAAAATTGCTTTTGTTTTTATTAATATAATTACATTTTTTTAAATATAATATAATTTTCCATATAAATTTCATGTGTCTGGGTTATGGCAATCCCCCATTTCATGGTGGGATGTAGAACATGTGAATAGTGGAAGAGCACCACTGTCCTCCATCTACCCTTCCGAGCAATATAGGCGTAAAGGAAGTATAACATTTAAATATATACATATATCATTAATTGTTTTCCAACAAACATTAAGAACATATCTCATTTATATATTTTAAAATATTTGTGTCAAAATTACAAATCTTTGACTAGCGGCAAAAAGATTTGTGAGCAATTCGTTTATGAAATAAATGTAATTGCCAATTTACAAAGGCTTGTACAAGATTTTTTCATTAGGATTCCAAATTAAAACACGGATTTCGTTTTTTATATTATTTTTTATAAAAAAGTCCGATGAGAGTTACGACGTCCACTGCGATGAATACGATGTTTTCTGCGAACAAATTTATTTGGTCACCCCTCAGAGACACGACTGGAATCGTCAAAGAGGACCGTAGAGTACGAGAATACTTTAACCGGAAAGAAATTTATGTATTTTTTTTTTTGAATTCATGATCCAGCCAGCCAATAGTTTCTAGTAGAATGCACTGTCTAGTGTCACGTAGCGCTGGTAGAATTCGTAAAATAATACTAGAATTCCATATAATTTTCCTGCACTAACAAACAGAATGTCTTACGATACCTGACCCTATAACCACAAAAGATGAATGGAGTTAGGGAAATCAGGTATTACATATATTTTTTTAATTCGATGTTTTGTCGACCTAAAACATTACCAATGACGTTGTTTTGCCTGGCGCATATTCTTTCTATCACCCTAGGTAGACTGGTAGAGAATGCCATCAGGCATTTAATCCGTCATAATACAATGCCCACCCGCCGTCCATAATACAATGTACATAGTTTAAAAAATAAACAAGTTTATAAATGTTATCGCAACCAAACGCGTCTCACCACTCAATTTGTTAATGTCTCGTAAATGATATTCAAACTTATTTATACCACAAACACATTGTTATCGTTATCCGTCAACGCTTTGGAAAAGGCTTGATGAAATGTCAAAATCGAACCCATGTGTCGGGGTGGGCGCTAAGGATTTATTTATAACAAAACCTGTGAAAACCATTGTAAAATAGAAAGGCGTGCTTTTGAAGTAAGCGGTTCATTGAAACATTAATCCATATGCATTAATCCATATACAATTTTTATCAACTCTAACGTGGTCGCGACAGAATAAAAAACCTCATTTACTCTACTATAATATTATATATTATAACAAACCTTATAATTAGACATAACATCCTTAATTAAAATAACAAAGTAAATTGTAAAAATGTCTTACAGTATTTTGTTATGGATGTCGCCTATCGTCCATTTTTGTGACAAACATTTACGACATCCTAAGCATCGTGCTATAAATCAAGTCTTCCTTCTATGAAATGAAGTTCAATTTCCCTTGTAAATTACGTATTCATTTCATTTCATCATCATTTGCTCATAAATAGCATTTTTATGTAATTGTCGCTCCAATTTGCGTCTTATTAATACAGGGATAAGCTTGAATATTACTTGTACGTTGTTCGTCTCTGCTCAGATATATCGAATGTCATATTTTACGATGCGGGAAATGAGAAAATCGGCGTAGTACGAATTACATTGTTGCGTTTCGGATTATTTGCACGTGGGTTCAGTTACGGGAACCGGATGTAACTCTTATTGCAAGGAGTGATACACAGATTCCATATCGTGTGATTTGAATGTTTATATGAGTCTAAATAAAATTCAGTTTATAATTTATTCAGTTCAACTTTTCAGTTTTATTCAGTTCCATTACATCTTGGACTAGAATTCTATTCGTTAGCTCATTTACATGCGTTTATATATGCATATTGTAGGACAACGAGGACGACAAGGACGTCACAGGACATTAGAGCAGTTTCTGACAATGGTCCCTACACATTGAACTAACTTTGCTGACTGTTAGCTACAAGGATATTAATAAAAAAATATGATAGTCAAATAGATATTACAACACTACACAGAATATAAAAATTCATAACTGTTTGATATTGTGTGATCATTAAACAGTAATATTCGCGTATACTACGGATCGATGCATTCATGTCTTGCTTTAAATAATTTATTAAACGTGTTAATTAAGACGATATTCCCTTAGGAGACGCTACGCATGTTGTTGCGGTACTACGTAATATACACCAACATAAGTTCGTACACTTTGCTCGCTTTAGATTAAATTCACGCCAAATTGTTCATTGTGCGTTAGCTAGATTGTATTGTTTCTGTAATTCATTTTGAATTGATTATTGCTCGTCGTTACTTTGTACACCGCTACATTGATATTACGTCCGAAAGTTCAGCGTCAGTGGTTTATACTAACACAAACAATTACCGCACGCACAAAGAGATACCAAACGATCTTTTCTTCGATAGAGTTACAAGGCAATAATAAATCTATTACCCAATCTTCCCGCCCACTCTGTGAGCTGTCACAAAAATGTCAACAATTTATTCAGTGATAAATCTTTTATTGAATACCAAACGAGCTCCGATTCTGAGAATTGGAAAAGTTAAAGCCCAAAGAACACCCTGCTCACATATCTGGACTTTAGCTTTAGTACAAAAGTATAAATTCTTTAAATGTGTTAATCCTTTATATGAGATCAATTTTAAATTGAGTATTAAACAAGTTCGAAGAGTGTCCTATATAAGCTGGACCCCGATATTCAAAGTGGTTCAATTACGTGAACAGATATTAATGTACACGTTCCTATTGAAACTGTGATCGTCTGTGGTAGAAGCCAGCGGTCACATCGAGCGGCCACTTCAACATGGTCTTGGTGAAAAGTTGTCATCGACAGCTAATTAACGGAATTGTAATACGCGGTATTACTTTTATTGGAAGCCAATTGTAGAAGGAGTGGGGATTATGAAGATCTCTCTGGAACTTCACTACATTTTACTTCAATACTTTGATTAACTTCGGCACAATTTCGATATAGAAAAAGAATCGAATAAATACTTTTCATCCACTAACAACTTTTCGAAATGAAGTTTTTCTTTTCTTAAGAACTTTCTCCTCGGTCTGCAATATCTAAAATCTCCTGTAAAAAAGTATAAGTGTGAGGAAATTATTGATATCTTCATCGCATCTCACTGAGCAGCACAAGTAAGTGAGCTGCCACCAACAAACATAATGCTTTCGTTGTAACATAGAAGCAAGTTGATATTTGTTTTCTGTCATATAACTTGAAACAAGCGAAATAAATATATATTTCAACTGTCGACCATCCGCAGTGTGTGCTCCTCTGCACGTCTCACTCGTTTCCTGCCGATAAGGACGATGGCAGTTTATTTCCTTTGTCGCGTATTGCGGCTGCCGATAAAGTGGAAATCGCTGGGTACATCTCAGACCCTTGTCCCATTTCCACAGTAAACATATACGAGTACACCTCCGAACGATGTTATTTAAATTAAATTAGTTAGTAGACGCTTATTGACTACGTTAAACTTTGTTGTATTACAATATTGTTACATTACATGTTACTGCTCTACTAGCAAACTAAAAAGTCACACAGAGATGTCTCAGAGGAGTGCAATAACAAAAAGAACTTTGCTAACGATGAAAGATATAAAATTGTTACAAGCTCATAAATTTCACAGCTCATCAATTCCACTTTGAACTATTTTATATCTAACGAGACGCCAGTAAGCCCGCGCGACTAAGCGCCGTCGTTCTACCACGCAGCGATAGTGTCGCGAATGTGGTGGTTCCACACTACAGTGAAACGTAAGTACATCATATTGTGGATATTGTCTGTTTTGAAAATAATATACCTATGTCGAAGACGGTCATTAGTGTAACAGAGCATTGGAATCAGTATAACAGTGACGTTAAAATTCCAAGCAAAAAAACGAAATTGAATCCGTGTACCTAATTTGCTTGTAATGCTTTGACTTAATGTTTAATGCTTAACTTGTAATGCTTAAGGTTTAAAGAAAACAAATATGTGTATGTGTGTGTGTGTGTGTGTGTGTGTGTGTGTAAGAGCCTGCGTGGGCGTGTCTATTTGTAAGATTCTCTATAAGCGCATGTGTGTATATAAGAGTTAATATGCTCTTTTTTATTTTATTCATTCCTTGAAAAACATTAATCTACTTGCTCTTATACTATTCTTAATTTTACTACTTAGTAAAGGGTTTCCTTCATATTGAAAATAAATAAAAGTTTTGAAGTCGTAAGGAATATATTTCTACATGTTTACATAGTCGGGAATCAAATGTGCATCGTCGGTGTGGTCGTGCGGCAGGCGCCGGTGCACGTGGTCCCTGGTGGGGCGCGCCCGCAGCGCCGCCGCCGCCGCGCACCACGCGGCCGCGCCGCGCGCCTCACGCACGCACAGCCGGCCTTCCGCCGGGGAACCGCCTCTCCACCTGACATGACCAAGAAACGGAGAATCTTTTTAGTTTTACAAGCGTACAATCTGACACTATTACGACACACATTTTGAATTAAATTTTACAAGCCAGCCCCAGATGGTTTATAATTTTTTATGTGCTACCGACCTGAAATAATTTCTAAGACACACTCAAAACATTAGACTATAAAGATTTGACAAATGAACAAAGCTTTAAAACTAGGAACTGTTGATAGTGGTGACATATTCATTCACTTAATTTAACAATACTAAGGAGGTTTAGGGTCCTCACTGCGCCATCGCAGTTAAGTACTTAGGGCTAGGTGTAAAATGATACTGTTGCTTGCAAAAAACAGCTCCAACCTAGCGGAATACTGCACGTAGATTCTGCTACTAGAACCAGCTGTGAGTAACAGCGTAGGTGGCCACACTCGAAATTCCTGGCAACCCTCCAGCTTCGTGACCAGGGCTACGGTTGCCGTATCTAAAAATCGTCAAAAATCGTTGTACATCGACCATTTATAAGATATGTTAATTCAGTTAAAGTAAGCTAAGTAGCTGATTAGATACATAAGTTTATCTGTTCGGACATATTAATTAATAAAAAAACTAAATAAAATAGTTTCGCTAAGAGACAAGCATCTTTCCCACTTAAGCTGACTGTAACTATTGGGGCAGTAAATGGCAATGAGCCTGACCACTGTGGATTCTATTCGTATCTAGAACGAATATTTGTGAGACGAAGAACTGTATTTTTTCTGTATATTGGTGTGAAATTATGTACAAAAACACGTATATAGAACTTTAAATTATATGTATTTTTAGCACTTCTCTGGTTCAGATAGAACATGTTCTGTCAAGCTTGGGATCAGTCGACGTGGAATGAGACGTTCCTAGCATATAAATATAATATAATTACGGCTAGAATGGGTGATGGTAACATAATCCTTTCTGACATCCCCGTCTGTGACGTAGCCGAAGTCCAGGTTGGGTGGATTTATTTGAACGATCGGCAAGTCCAATTCAAGGGTCAAAAGCATTTTCTGCGAAAATATGTAAAGGTAATGCTACATTCAATTATTTATCGTTTGAATTGCAGAGAAGTATTGTTCTGAACAAGGGTTGTTTATAATGCATGTCAAAATGAAAATTTAATTCTCAATTACGAAATTTAGCAGTAAATAAGATCTCAAGGAACTTCTTTCTACTTTTGATTGAAACGATTATTCATATCAATTGAGGAAATTGCCATGTCTACTACAGCTACAATATATACCGTCAACAGCACGTGGTTCTCGTCAACGAAGCTCAAGGGGGTCGTTGAGACTCGTCGCGCTGGGTATGTGTCGCCGGCCACCGGCCACACGTCTAGTGTCTTGAGGGACGCTTCTGCGCATAGCTGAAATGAACCGTCCATTGAAACACACAACAGCATCTGTATAACGTAAGACTGACTCACAATCAAATATTTTTTCGACGAAAGTGTACTCCAGATTGAAATACAAAGTCGAGAATTTTGTTTCATTGAAATGCTATATCATTGTTGTTGAAAAAGTTCATTTGAACTTCGGTCCGAGTGAGAGAAAAACGAATATTTTTAACTGTTCCATCTCAAATAACCAAATAATCCATGCCTTCTTGGAGATACAAAATGCTATCAGATATAACAAAGAGCATAAGGATTCAGTAAAAAAGTTAAACAAAAATCAGTTTCAATATCGTATTACTGAAAAAATATAAAATCGTTGCGATTGACGCGAATGTTTCAAGCAATCGCTATTCACAAATCATTTCAGCTAACGATCATTTTTTTGCCCTCTTCCCATATAAAAGAATCTACTTGGGTGCGCCTGATATACCAGGAACATAATCTTCTGTGTAACATAGCTAGTAAACTATCAAATATTCACAGCCGGCTAAAGACTTGTGTATAAATATCAAATAGAAGTTCTTCTTGAGATCAATAATCAACTTAGCCCTTCTCACTTCAAAACATGAACGCAACAACTGCTGTTTGACAGCAAAAAGGATTTTCGCGGTTCGCGATTTCACACGCGAAGCCTGTTTGAGTACCTTGTATTTACTTAATCCAATTGCGAATGATTTCTATATGTTTGTTGCATTTCCTCTTTCCAGTTGCCGGCATTTCCTGTTTAATGATAAACGTTATCAAATATGTGAAGCGGCTGAAGTTGATTGCTGCCTAAACACAAACACTAATAGCGATTAATGCACAGGTCACGTGATGCACAAAAAATTGTCACCGGCGGTCATCGGTCCAAGTGCTGAACGGTTACATTATTCGGGCATATTTGAAATGAAATATTGTGTTGTCTTACTTCAACAGAACTCCGCGGAGGCAGGTCCAATTGATTGACATCAGTGCGCACGCACGATGTGTTGCCGCAGTTGAAGCCACTCGCTGCGTGAGCGGCTACTACGCGCCACGGCGACGTCGTGTATAGCAAAGCGGTTAGGGGGCCGTTTCCTGTGTTTTGGACTTGGAATTTTTTCCGAACCCTAGAGAAAAATAACATAAATCATGACTTCGCTTGACAGACCGATGTATGCATAATTACACAAATAATTAATATGTGTACAGTTGTCTTAAGCTTAACATCACGCCTGTAACCCCCGAAGAGGTAAGCAGAGGAGTGTAGTATACTCCCGCGTGTCACCAGTTACGTTTA
>DWDV01002238.1:0-11852 GCA_018245615.1 Mimoniades ocyalus
GCACTACTAAATTTTCTAGTAGTGGCTCGGAGTCTGGATATGTGCCTGGTGTATGGCAATAGGATCACCACCTATTCCATAGTGGGACATAAACGTAACTGGTGAAATGTGGGAGTGTTTTACATTCCTCTGCCGACCTCTTCGGGAATGACAGGCGTGATGTTATGTTTATGTTTGTTTCATATTTGACATACGCTTTTGAACAGATTGTTATATTTACCTTGATCAAGTTGCCCCTGAACATTGGTATTCCAGTTGCTTCGCGACATGGAGAACATAAGCGCAAATAGCAATCTAATAACACTGGACACAGAGAAGCTGATGAAAGATAGCATGATAGACGGCCTTCGAACATCCATTAACCACCTAAAGTTGGAGCTTGTCCGAGCATGTGCGGTTGTTGCGGAGGCTAGGTCACATTCTGAGTAAGTATTTATGGTTTATGCGTGTAATAATTAATTATTAGATGACCATTGCAGTGGTGGGGCGGTGCGCACTGGCGCTTCTAACAGGCGGAGAACGCAGCGCGCCGTGAAGGCTAACTTTAACTAAACAATTGATATGGTTGTTACAATCGTACGATTGTTAGTACAATTGCTACGACAAAAATAACTGCAACCCTTCAAAAAAGATTTTATGTGATAGACAAAATCAAATCATTTCAATTATAGTCATTTTTATGCACACTTATGTCTGGAACACTGCAGCATAACCACTTCCCGTCATAGCTGGCAATATGGAAACACCCACTTGGCTACCAATATACCCATTTCAGTTTCTAGAACTGTAAACATAATATTTAGGACAAATACAATTTGTGTTTATCTCACATCTCTAAAAGACCAACTTTCTAATTTACTGCTAATTTAACTATGAAGAACCAATTTTTCAACAGAAACAAAGAATTGCCAGAGTGGGCTCAAGTCGATCCATTGACAGCAAAGCGAGTGGAATGTGTGAAGAAATTGGCGTACTACGTACAAAGTCAACTTGATCAAGCAACAAAAGCATTGGACCTCAAATGGAATGAAATAAAATCTAATGAAATGGATAATAAGTAAGTATTGGAAACATGACTATCATGAAAATAAAAACTGACATATGTATGTATATTAAAACTTTAAATAATAATAACTGAACCTATATTAGAGGACCAAATTCATAAGTTGGAATATATATTAAACACATAGGTTATATATAGGATATGAGTCCTGTATAAAATGCTTGATGTCTGAAAAACGACTAATGTTTTATGTTCAAGTTGCATGACTTCTCTCACTAATGAACCAATAAACAACTAATGTTTTATGTTCAAGTCGCATGATATTCTCCCACTAGTGTATGTATCTTCCCATAACCACACTCAAAGAATATTCCATCACAATTCTTGTTCTGGTGCCCACTGTATGTCACTGGTCAACCTGCATGATAGCTGTACTAAAACAACCTGCCTTTGAAATCTTTAACAAGGTTTACAGTACAAGTATTTTTTTAATGTTTCAGAACTGGCAAACGTATGATTCGCCCAGTCCTAGACGATATATACCAACCACTGGTGAAACAACAAGAGATACTAATGAGACAACAAGCAGTTCTCAAAACTATGAAGAACACTCTCAAAGACTGTAATATAGAACCTGTATTCAAGTCTACATCTATACTTAGAACTACACCATTTAAGAAGTACGTAATGCTGAGTTTTTATAGATATTTCATAAATATTCTTTCATATATTACAGATAATTAAACGAAATATTAAAACAAGAAGTTGCAAAACAGTGTCACCTTCATTATTTAATTGTGCTAAGCATGATAATTTTGTATATTTTTTATAATTAAAGGAGTAGCAATGTATTGTAAAATTCTTAAAACAGAGTATCAAATGGTATAAGTTGATGAATATTAATAGTGTAACAGTAAATATAGTCATGAATTTACAAAATACAAATGAATTTTTAGGGATTTGTCAAAACTTACAAAAAATATTTTGAATATGAAGATAGAAACAAGTGAGAAAGCCAAGGGGACTCAAGTATTATCATCACAAAAGTTAGATGCACTTAGAGATTTCCTATCAAACCACAAGCCAAAAAAAATAAAACCAGTGAATGTGGAACTTAGACAACAATTAGCAGCAATGCACAAGAATTACAAAACTAGTATATCTGACAAAATAGACACTACAAACTCTGAATCTCCTATAAAAAGTGAAGAAATCCAAATTCCAACACCAATCAAGATACCACCCAGTGAGTATATTATGTTCATCTTCATATCTTGTATTGGGACATCTCTTGACTGCCTCATTGTTCAAGTGATATGCAAGTGTAACTACCAATCAATAGGCGCTGGATTTGATATCTGGGTCAAGCAAGTGCTATTCGATTTTTCTAAATTGATATTTCTAATAGTGGAATGGAGTTTGGACTTATGACCATTGTATGGTAATAGGCTCATGACCTATTCCATAGTGGGACTTGAACTTAACTGGTGAAATGTGCAAGAATACTATACTCTGCCTACTTTTTGGGGAATTACACATGTGATGTAGTTATTATTGTATTGTGATAAACAATTATTAGCAACCAGTAATTATGGTATCTAAGCAGAAATGACCGATGCTGAATTTTGGTCACAATAGACAAACAGGATCAATTAATTATAAATTAATAAATATTTTCAGACATCTCCATACATGGTCATCTGATCCCCAAGTAGTCTCATAGAGAAGCTGTGTTATGGTGATTAGACTGCTTATAAACAATACTCAGACACAACAAATACTTACACTGATTACCAAAATTTTTGTCATATTCCTGTGCACACCTGGCTCAACACTCAGGTTCACTAACCACTAAACCTACAACACCAATGGGATTACACATATTAAGTAATAAGTATAGTGTGACTTTTGTGTCTTATTTGTTTCTAGCTCCAGAAATAAAAATGGAACCAAGACAAGATATTGTCGAGGAGTCGTCAAAATTTGTCTACACACCAATTGCAGATATGAAAACTGTGAAACCTGGATCAACTGGCGTTGTTAGAACTTTGTTCACAGATGGTAAGACATTTCAGTATACAATGGGTGGCCGAATTATTAGGGACACACACATTTTTTTGTATTTAGAACTCAGAGTAATTTTTTGTATTATGTTCATACTTATGTTTATAATGTATTTTTACATGAAACAGCATATGTTTGAAAAACTAAAACAATAACTAGATAATATAAAAATATTTATTTATCTTAAAAAATGAATGTACATGGAACAAAAACTTTACCCTTATATTTTAATATTTAATAATGCCACCTTTGGCAGCATTTAGACATGTCACTCATTTAGGCTTACTTTTGCATTTTCTTTCAGTTTTGGGTTCTGATACCATTCTCTGATGAGAGTTTTAATCAATTAGAGATGGCGTTACCAAATATTATAAAATATAAGGGTAAAGTTTTTGTTCCATGAACATTCTTTTTTTAAGTTAATTAAATATATTTTTACTTATCTAATTATTGTTTTAGTTTCTTAAATATACACTGTTACATATAAAATACATTATAAATATAAGAATTAACATAATACAAACAATAACTCTGAGTTCAAAATACACAGAAACATGTGTCCGTAATAATTTGGCCACCTACTGTACTTGTACACTGTAATAAACTAATGCATGTAGATGAAAAGCGGCAGGCCCGTAAGGATAGAGATTTGGCACACAGTGCTATCTGCCTACCCTGCGAGGGCCTTGGCGTGAAGATGTGTTTACATACATATATGCAATCTTCTAATATAAAAAAATCTCATGTCATAGTGTTAGTGGTTGAACTTCCAAACGGTTTAACCATTTTTTAAAGCTAAGGTTTTTACAACGCCTATGCTGGCCATACGGAGCCAAGGCATTTAGCTGTGCCTAGGCATACCGCGATCTAACAGCGTCGGGTTTAGTCGCCTCTTATTATACCTTAGCCTTCCACAACCCCAGCACGAGGTTAGGGAACGTATTCTTACTCTGCCCCGACACAGACAATTCTTACAGTATAATTAATAATCGTACATACGTACTTTCATTTTTAATGTTTGTAACATACACACAAATGAACCAATGAGAATTTATGTTTGTTTTATAGTCTAAGCTACTGTGTTATTTGTTAAACAAAAGTACTTCGATATCACAACGTTATTACTCTTAAAAGGCACGTGTTTCGTAAATACAATATTTTCTATATAGAGCCCGCAAAAGCTACATCTCTTCATGCAACTCCACATATGACTTTCGGGGCAGAACCACCAACTGTTTCAGTATCGACGACTATAACGCCGACCACAAAGAGTCTCCTCAAAGACCTCCTGCAGAATAAATCACAAGTTAATGCCAATGTGGACGTTAAAAATGATGCCAATACCTTTATGGGGCAAAATATTTGTTCACCCACAGTATTTCACTGTAAGTAGCAATAAGAATTTTCAGATTATTTAAATCAATTGTTGTATGTATATAATCAATATATAATCTATAAATTTCTACAAAGCTTTGTATCAATGTAAAATTAAAATAACATACTCAAAACGTTAACATTATATTTGTCAACAAAGGAGATAATTCTTAAATAAACAATCATTAAATATAAAAGAACCATCTCATTACTTTGTAGGTTAATAATAAAATTGAAATTCAATCGTTTCTTTTACTTCACAGTTTCAAAGTCACCTGTAGCTGCTCCACCTGCAATTTTTGCTTCTAAGCCTGATCCAAATGTAAACATATTTAGTACATTGCCACAGACAGCTAGACCTCAACCAGTGGCAATAAGGCCTAAGTCAAGCGAAACTGGTGAACCGGAGTCCTCTGCAACGCCTGTGCTAGTTCCTGATAATAAACCTAACGAAAATAAACCAATGACTAATCTGTTTGGTCTCAAACCATCTATGTCACAAAATGTTCCCGATGTCCTAAAAACTAACACGAAAGCATTTAGTTTTGGTCAACCAGATGCATCTAAGACAACCTTGACACCAGTTAAAAATGAATTGGAAGCATCTAGGGAAAATGTAACAGATAAAACCACAGATTCCCAGGTGTCTATTGGCGATAAAGAGAATAATGTCAAACCATTTTCTTTTCAATTTTCTAATCAAACAACTCCAAATTCTCTGTCATCTCAGCAAATTGTTATTGGTAAGTAAAAATAGCAATCATAAATACAATATAGTACATATTATATCTAGATTATTTATCTTTTGAATGTGTCGTATTTGCAGTGGACTTCAATAAATCTGCAAATAAAAGTAGTGTATTGAAAAGAAGAGACATCGCCTGTCTCTATATTTTTTCTCTATATTGTCTCTATATTATAATTGCATTTTATTACTGTATTCAGTTAATCTTTATATTTCATAATAATATTTGCCTTTTTAGGACTTAAATCAGTGTCATCCGCATCTCAAGTCCCTATAATATTCGGCTCAGCAACAAATCTTACAATGTCAACTATGAAAACTCCCATGACCACGTCTTCTGTATTTGGAACATCACCAGAACCTCAAAAATCGTCGTTTGAATCGCAGATTGCGACTACATCTGATGCCTCATTAACTACAACAGTATCAACCACAACTGTTCCTGCAACGATCCCTGGACAGGCGGTACCGTTAATATCGACCTCAACAACCCAGGCATCTTTATTTGGTACAACTAAAGCTTCATCAGTGTTCGCATCGGCAACTGCAAAATCTTTATTGACTACGCCTACAACTGCATCTTCTGAATCTTCAACCGTGACTACTATCAATAATGACGAATCATCTGCGGAAAACTCCCACCCATCTGCCTTCGCAACAACGAGTACGCCATCTTCTATATTCGCAACAGGAAATGTATCAGCTTTTGATACAAAAAATACGACACAATCATCCTTATTTGCTTCTTCAAATGTATCACCTACTACTACAACTCAAACCATGTTTGGAACAACTGCAACTACCTCATCTGTATTTGGCAGTTCACCTTCTTCAGCACAGAGTGTATTTAGCGCAGCTGTATCTAAGGCTTCATTCGGACCGACTTCTACGACTCAAAGCATTTTCGGTACAACGACAGCAACAACCCAAGCCTCTATATTTGCGACATCAACAACACCATCATCGGTCTTCGCAACGACTACTCCAACGAGTGAAAAACCAATTTTTGGCTCAAGTACAACCCAAACATCAGTATTTGGTACGTCGACGACGCCAGTTACGCAAACTTCTGTATTTGGAACTGCTACAACTCAAGCTACAGGCTCTGTATTTGGAGCGACTACTACTCAGGCCTCTATATTTAATCCAGCAACATCAACCCAAGCATCCATATTTGGGACAGCGGCAGCTACAACACAAGCGTCTGTGTTTGGTTCTACGTCCACTCAGTCATCTCTTTTTGGAACTCCAACGGCTACTACTCAAGCTTCCATGTTTGGTACTTCGGGGTCTACTACGCAAGCTTCTGTTTTTAGTACACCTACTCTCTCAACCCAACCATCAGTATTTGGAACACCCACTCAAACAACTCAAGCTTCAGTATTCAGTAGCCCCACAACAACTGCACAAGATGCATCGCCATTTGGTGGAACGGAAACTAATTTGTTCGCCGCTGCTAGTATTTCAACTACAAGTGCATCGAGCCCGGGCAGTGGAGGCAATATATTTGGGGGCAGGTATAAACTCAATCATTTTTTTAACTATACTTTTCTCCAAAATCTTTGCCTGATGGAATATTTTTGTCTCAACTTGTAATGCATGAATAGATTAAAAAAAAATTTAATCTTAAAATGATTATTTATCGGAATCGCCCTATACATATATCGTCAAAAATTTCCAGCTTGAGACTGTTGCTGCTTCCAAAACAATATATCGTTATACTGTCTTCATATCACAAATTATTATTAATTTGAACATATTGTCTGCAGTAATTCGGGATCAGTGTTTGGCAGTGGTACCACAAACGTTTTCGGTGGGAAGGCTGCGTTTGGTCAATCAAATCAAACAGCAACCAACATCTTTGGTGGTGGAACCACGTTTGGACAAAAACCTGCCACCGATTATTGGAGCGGTGGTAACAACAATGCGAGCGCCGGTTTCGGCTCTACTGGATTCGGTATAATGAATTGACTTGTGCTCTTATATATTATAAAAGTAATAACTTGATGTGTAGGTCCTCACTTGGTAATATGTAGTCAGAACTGCTCATAGACATCAGAATTCAATCGTAGCACTGTTGTTTTGCCAGACATTAGCTACAGATGTGTTGCTTCCACTGAGAATCAAAATTGAAACGCCTAAAGGCTTGGGGTATCTGATTAAAATGATGGAATTAATATAGTGCATTTAATTTCACTAAATGTGCTACTGGCGAAGGATGTTACGCCTACCGTGGACATCAAAATCAACAAACAATTAAATTACTTTGCGAACCTCGCCTGCTCTGCTCGCCAATCCGCTGTTCTATCTGCGAGACGTGATGAATCACACAGTAAAGTGACCGAGGCGCTCCATCAAGCTGACGAGAGGAAAACGTGCAAGCTGCTCGTCAACTCCAGCACCAAATCTTCCCAGGACAGGCATGACTTTCAGTATTGAAGAATACGCCTAAGAAGATATTTCTAACAATAATTTATAATGACTGAGTAACGTGACAATTACAAAAGAACCGAATGCACCCGTTCTTTCTCTTATCTCTTAAAATTATCTATCGACGTTTTCCTACGTATGTTTCCTCATCTTGTACAGGTCAAACGCCTACAACTCAGAACACATCCATCTTCGGCGCTACGACCGGGGGCAGTTTTAGCACTCCGTCTAACGCTCAACCGTTCAGCAGTCCGCAGCAGGGCTCCTTCGGTGGCGGCGAGGCGAAGCCCTCGGTGTTCGTTTCGCCACAACAAGCATCTAGTGAGTGTTACGTAATATATGTATTGCCTTTTTATTCATGATTTGCATAGTTTTGTCCAATGGGTCTCATATACTTTATCGGGTATGTTGAAGAATTTAAAGAGCAACTAGAAAATTTTCTTATGGTTATTTTAGTACAACTAAAGAGCGCGTGAAGGAAATCTTTCAATTGTTTATTCTGTTATTTAATATACTTTTATATTCGACAATGTACGATGTGATTGACACGTGCACATAAAATAGGCATACATTAACGGAATGTCTGTTTACTGGTAACAATGTTTGTAATATAATACATACTTAAATTGTTACAGCTCCAGCTTTTGGTGGTTCTCCGATGTTTGGATCGAAACCAACATTCGGACAGACTCCTGGGTAAGAAAATACATTTTTTTAAATTAACATTAACATTAATTACAGTATTAAATTCAATGAATAAATAAATACAAATACTTAAAAAAAACAAAATGTGGCAATATTTTTTTTGGAACAGTGTTTTTGCATAAATATCTTACTAGAGACAAGATAAACGGAAGTACTGATTACGCAATAATGATATTCAACAGAAACTAGCATTATATAGTTATTCTAATTAAATAGTTAATCTGATATTTCATTTTTAAAACTAATGAACACGTTGACAACGAACACAAAGCGGACCAAAACAATTTCCTGCCATCCTTTAGTATCCAATCACAAATTTTTTTGCTCACTGCTATTTCCAGCTTCGGATCACCAACTGCGGGCACCGGTTTTGGAACATTTAGCGGCTTCAATAAAAGTCCCAGCAGTGGTTTTGGTGGCTCAGCGACATTCGGCAGCGGGGCCATGTTCGGCGGCACCGCCTTTGGAAATAATTCACCTGGCAAAATGTTCGGAGGATCTTCACCAAGTAAGATTATCGATATAAATCTGGTAGTTAAAAGGTTATCAGGTAAGTATTAGAACTGTTTATAATAAAGGTAAATGAAATCTTGAGTAGTAGGATATTCATGTACGTTTAACTATCCTAAGATTGTACATAAGGTATTCATAGAGGTTAAACTACCCTAATGTAAGGGTTCTCAGAAATTTCAACCCAAAATATAGCCCAAATTGAAAATTCAAACCAAAGTACTATTTTGATTTCCATTAAGTAATTTAAAACATTCCAAGTACCTCGCTTCGGTCATGTACTACTACAACGTTAACGTGTAAATCATGACCGTTATATATGATACAAAACCAACATAGGAGTCAGTCGAATAAATTAATAAGCAAACCTAGCGAAAGAAATTGTATTATATATAATTACAAAGTAACATCGAGAGATGCGTCAAGTTATTGGAAAGCCGTGCACTGACCCGTGCGGCGCCGTGCGCAGGCTTCGCGGCGCCGTCGGCCAGCGCCACGTTCGAGAGCCTGGCGTCGCAGAACACGCTGACGTTCGGCAACCTGGCGCAGCGCTCGCCGCCCGACGCCGCGCCCGCCGCCTTCAGCGCGTACGTACCCTGCTCGTGCTGTCTCACTCTGTTCTCTCTATCGCCTCCCTTCTCCTTCTGTTGTCCCATTGTGTTGATGAGAATACACACAATAACAAATCGATTCACATCTTTGCACTGTATTATAATGTACGAGTAAAGAAATCTGAATAATACAGGGAATGAACATTTTTGTTATTTATAAACATGTTATATCTGTGATATTTTAAGTAAAATGGCGCGTGACGGCGTGCTATGTATGTTTCTACTAAAGCTATCTGGAATTTATTTTACTATGGAGTGAACATATGCCTTGTAGGCTCTTGTAAATGTTTAAAATTTGTACGTGAAATTTAAAAACAAATTGTTCTAACAGGTCTCCGTCATTCACTGGATGGCGCGGCTGATGACTGTACTACAAAGAACGTGCTTCTAGAACGAAGTACAATCATTGAATGGACAATTGTAGTCGTATTCAAGTATTTGTGTAATTTATACTAATTCAAACCAGTGTAATCGTGAACATTTTAGAAAAAGTATTATAATTTCTATTTCATAATCATCCCATGTGCGCGTTTATTATTATTAGACGAATTAGTTGAATATTGTGAGAATCTTTCAGTGTCCCAGTGATCTCATTCTTTGAATGTCGTATAAAACTAATACTAGTTTGGATAAATAAAGTTGTAAAAAAAAATTAAAAGCCGTAAAAAATAAACAGTGATTTAAAAACGAATTAGAGTTTAACATAATTTATCCATTGCTTGCGACGATAACATGAAAATGAATATTTGAATATGCTTACATTTTGCTTACATTGCAAGTTTTATAGCCTTCTAGAATGTGCAATTGATGTATGTAAAGTATATTAGAAAATGAAATATACAAGTATATTGTCAGAAATGTCACTTCAGACCACAGAACACTGTCGAGAAAATAAAATTAAACATTTTTAATTCATTCCACTCAACGCTACAGTGAAAACAGTCTCTTATTATAATCGAAATTTTCTGTTCTGAATTTAATGTTCTGAAGTTGTAATATATTTTTGACGAAAAAATTATCTTTGCAAAAAATGTTGCAATTAAAGAATGTTAATTATTCTTAAAAAGTGAAAATGTCATTTGTCTAATAATTAGATTAAATTTGACTAATAATATTTATCTAATAATAGATTTGTCTAATAATAGTTAGATTTTTATAAGGAATACGTATTGTCTTATAAAATACAAGAGTAATTAATCATGTTTTAATTTAAGAAGAGACATTGTAAAGCGTATAAAATAATATTTTTATTGTCAAGAATCTTTGATCTAACCAGCTCATGACAGACTATAATTTTATTATACCATATATGATATGAATGTGACATTAAATTTTGGATTATGAAGTGTTGTAAGTCAATTTGTAGGTATATAATTATCAAACTCAACCTAAAAATCATTAAAAAATTGCAAAAGACTCGACAAGAAGGATATGTCATCGTCGATTCAAAATAAAAGCTTACTTTAGGTTCTGGTTTAAATGTTTAAGACTATATTGTACCTACTTAGAATTATTGTGTTACATGTACTGTTTTAATATTTCAAGACTAAATTAAAAATTGAATAATTTGAATTGTAGCTATACATGATTCACAAAGAAATAAACAGTATACTGGATAACTGTTTTTCATTTATAAAATTAGTTGGAAACTGAATAAGATAATATAGTCATAGTAATAAAGGTAAAAAAGTCTAAAAGGTAATACTCTCTCTAAATATTTACCATAACACCACCCACCATATTACCGTCCGCGAATTTTACATTTGTAGAACCAATGGAGAATATTGAAAATAACTATCGAAATTAAAAACTTAACAAGTATATCTTTTTCATTCTTCCACTCGGACTATACTATAAGAGGGCTATAAAATGTATAAGACTAATAAATATTTAAGACTATGAAATATATAAGAGGGCTGATGTAATTGTCAGACGTTATATGGGTACTCACAAAGATCATTTATTTAAAATTAAAGATAATATAATATTACTGAAAATGTCTTATAAGTGATTATGGGAACATAATCATCGTCAGCCATCAGTCTTCTGGATCTAGACCTCCCCTGAGGGGCTAGGAACAGATTTTTTATTTCCACAGCAATTCTAACCGAAAGCAAGATGTAATGGAGTTCACTAAAAATAACCGAGTTGTGTAATGAGATCCAATTTTATTAGTACCAAATCCAACCATCGAAATATTTTTTATTGAAAGATTTTTTACGATCGCTAATTTAGACGCGTTGGTATGTTCCTTTATGCTTTGATATTTCCTAAGCACGCAATATCTATGCGTACAGCAGTGCGCGAGGCCAACTTGTCCTTACGCACGCATTGTGCATATTACAGGAAAAGTTTTAACGAAAACCTTATCATAATACAGCATGGTTCCGCATAACCGTATAATATTTGG